>VWZW01002090.1:2245870-2339508 GCA_013397115.1 Edolisoma coerulescens | reverse complement strand
AAAAAAAGGGCCTGTAAAGAAAAATCTTTTCGCAAAGCTCTTCCTGAGGGTTTTATTTCCAAATAGGGTTATTTAGGTATTATTTTTCTTCTGTCTAGTACAACCCTACTTCCAAATGTCAAAAATCCCTTTGGTGGAACAAGAATGGTGCTAGTTGTCAGCTCTGTGGATTTTACTGTCTTGTCACATCAGAGAAAATCCTATTATTTCCTCCTTGAACTTGCTTCATAAGGATGAAGAAAATGAAAAGAGATATAAAAATGAATTAAACACACAACACATTGTGGAGTGGAGAAACTTGCAAATATCAGCAAATTTTCAGGTGATACATTTCCTTCTAACCTGCTCAAGTCTTTTTATGCCTTATTACTTATTGGATGATAATTAGTTTCAGCACCTTCTCTGTGTTTGGATCAAATCTCTAATGAGATACAAGAGCGTAATTTATTTCCCCCAAATCCTCTACAAAGTCTATGCAGAACAAAGAATTCAATGCATCCCAAATTTTAGGCAGCACACTTAATATCTCTTCTCTAACCCAAATAAATCAATAACACTTTGGCTCTTTTTGGTTGCTTGGAGCTAGCTAAAAATTATCACTGAATACCCTACTAAAGGAGCAGATTTTTCCCATTACACACTTCTAGAACTGGTAATTTAAACTTTACAAAGGAATACAGCTAAAATCCTGTCAAAAAGACTATATCCTGATCAGCAGCTATTATCTCTTCCTTTCATCCCCTTTTAGCTACTGTGATTAGTTTTGTGTGCTGGAAATAATGCCACTACCATTTCACAGTTGAATAAATACTCCAGTCTCAATGCAAACACATATATGGGTAGCTGAATCCTGGTAGATGTATTATTTATCTGTAGAATCATAGAATTTTTTAGGTCGGAAAAGAAATCTAAGATCATCAAGTCCTACCGTTAACCCAGCACTGCCAAGCCCACCACTAAACCATGTTTTTAAGAGTCCTATCCATATGTTTTCCAAACACTTCCAGGCATGGTGATTCTACCACTTCCCTGGGCAGCCTGTTTCAAATCCTTACTCCCCCTTTCATTGATGAAATTTTTCATAATACCTAATCTAGACCTCTCCTGGCACAACTTGAAGGCATTTATTTCCTCTTGTCCTATCTCTCGCTACTTGGGAGAAGAGGCCAACCCCCACTTCACTACAACCTCCTTTCAGGTAGTTGAAGAGAGCTATAAGTTTGCCCCTAACATTATTCATCTATGTACTCTTATTATGTCTCACAGAAATGGTCCACAAATTCAAAGCAAAAAAATGAAACTTCTAGAAACTTTGTACATTGTCCTTCATATTTATCATGCTCAAGATTATTCACCTCAGAAGACACTGCTAGGTATTATATGTTTTTCAGAGTAATTAGAATACTTCTGCATAGCATCATGTTGTGCCACTCTTTTTTTCCCCCTGCATCTATGAAGTTACTACTGGCAAATGTAGACTGCTGTACAAACTGCTGCCCTTTTTCAAATTGCATCAGCCATACTGAGTTAATGGACCATGTTTCAGCAGAGTGGGTGGGTGGCAAACCACACGGAGTTATTTAGCATTCAGGGAGCCTTTTCTTTCCTTCTTGTGTAAAACTGTTACTTAAGCCTCTGAGGTGATCAAGTAGCAAGTGCCACTGGAATCTGTTTAGCCTTCCTCTGTGGTACATGGGAAGAAACTTCAGTAAGGCCAGTGTAACAAAAGAGATTACACCACAGTTCTCCACATAGCTGCTAATGCATCAGAATAGGGCAAAGAAATCAAACAAAATTTAAAATGAAACAAAAATAAAAAGGACTGCTGAGAAGGAAACCATCCCCACTGAAGAAATACAAGATGTAATGCTGTTCTGTTGACATTCTTTGTTCTCATCCATGACAGTCATCAGGGAGATACTCAATTCGAGTTTGTAACTAGAGGAAATGGCAGAAAGTACCACTTAATTCACCAGAACTGTATTGATTTACACCAGCTGGGTAATGGAGGAGGAAGTGGGCTCAATTTTGCTAACAACTCTAGTGAAAGGCAGCTTGACTTTAATTTCTTTCAAGACAGCTTGGCCGAAAAGACTGTAAAACATAAATAGGAAAGTCAGGAGGAGAAATAGAAAGCTCACTCTGGGGAAGTGGTACATCCACTGTTGTGAAGCAGAGCTGCATTTAGCACTCAGTCTCCTGCTGTTCACAGCACTGAGGTGTTGCTGTATCTGAGAAAGCTTTAAAACACCAGCCTGGGGACTGGTAGCAGTTCATCACAGGTACCACTGGATCTACCTGTGACCTTAGCAAACAGGTAAACATCAGCTCATGCCATGTTTTTCATCACCACTGCTCATCTGGTACTGGAAAAGCCCTAGGTGGTTTATATCTAGGACAGATGTATCTGCACCGCACTTCAGGTGCAGATACAGTGATGCTGCCAAGAACTGCAGACACAACTCAGGAGATCAGCTCCTTAAAATAAGGGGCTCTATCTCCCATTGCCAACAATCAACACTGATGTCTGAGTAGCTTTGAAAACTGATTCGTGAGCATTTTTGGAATTTTCTGCCTTTTCTGCATCCACGTGCATTCATCTGAAGGAGATTCTCCCTCATTTAACAAAAGACGCCTGAACACCATTCCTGAACTCCTATCCTCAACACAGCAACAAATACTGTATCAAGAAGCAGACTGTTCTCTAACCTACTGCATTTTCAGTTTTAAAGAAAATAATCCAAAAAACCTTCACAATATGAACAACCAAAAATTTTCAACTGAAGATTTGTTCATGTCATGGCTTTTCCCTGGAACAGAAATGCATACATTCATCCATGATAATACGGTTATCTCAGATCTTATTACCTCCATCTGCTCTTTTGCATGTGTACTATCACTTTCATCTTCAAAGCCTGAAAAAAAAAGTATTTTGACAAATAACATGGGTAATCCCAGACCTCTAATAATAATGGGTATTAAAACTAACAGAGAAATTGAAGGAGCCCCATTTAACTGCCTTTGCATTTTTTTGAATTTCCAGAAGATAGTATATCAACATAAGGCAATCTATGCACCCTGTCACAACTCCTGCCACGTCACATACAGAGATACTGTTTTCTTAGCTTTGGAGAACATCCTGTGGTGCAGGAAACAAGCAGAATTTGCTGGCTCACATACATATTTTATTGATGTTATCATGTAGAGACTTGTCAGGAAATTTTCTAGAAGTGAGTGTTCAAATATTGTATCTATTGAATATAATAAAATATTAACTTACTGTATTTTTTTTTCTGCAACTATCATGGTTGTATGAAAATCATCTGGTTTTGATAACAAAGTATGATAGTTGAGGTTCAAGCCATCTTGAAGGTTCAATTTTTACTTTTTTTTTTGATTCCTTGAAATTAATGCCTTCCATCTAAGAAATGTTTCCTTATGTCATGAGATTAATACTTTTATATAGCAGAGAGATGTGATTGTGTCCATTAAACAAGAAGACATTTGTAGCAGATTTCTGATTCTGATTTTTTTTTCCTACCATTAAAGAGAATGCAATTCTTCATTTCAGCTACTAGGCAACTAACAATTTTCACAACAGTCATCAAAATTATTCAGAGAGAGGAGGAAATCTAGTGAGGAGAGATGTCGGATGGGTACTGCTTATTTACTGCCTTGCTTCCAAGTGAGGAGATAAAAAGTAATTAAAAAAAACCCTGAAAGTTCGTGATCATCCATTGCATAGTATATGCTGTCATAAAATAATTCATAGGTGTTAGGAGAATCAGCAAAGTAACAGCTTGATGGTTTAAATTAAAGGAATAGGGACGCGGACCATGTTCTCCTGGGTTAAATATGCTTCACTGAGACTGTAAATCAAACATAATCAATAGCAAGAAACACTGGTGACAGGTTCTCAGGAGCCATAGAAGATTAATGTAAAAGAAGCAGTTTGGAAAGCCCTCCAGCTTTACACTTTAGAAGGCAGATTTTCATGAACATGGATTTTTGGATAGTTTTAGTTGCTGAAAGTTATGCAAACCCACTTGGGTTTGACAGCACCAAATATACAAGCAGCAGTCCATCACAGAGATTGCTAACTTCATAAAATTGGTTCTGTGACAAAATTGACAGTAAGTGACATGATCAATTCTCTGCACAAAAGTACCAGCTTCAGGAAGCTACAAAATCCTAAATCTTCTTGTCTTCATTTCCAAATATGGGATGATCAGGTATTTACCTTCCTGCAAGATATTAGAAAGATGTTTGGAAAACATTCTAAATGATAAAAACCCTTATACATAAGCACAATATAGAACATGCCTGAGAATATGACTGGTAATGACTATTATTTTACCATTCTGTTCCTGTAATAGGCAACCTGATGTAACAGCCAACATTTTAAGACCACTTAAGATTATCTGATTGTACAATCTAACCTTCTGACTGCTACAAGTGACACAACTTTTCTCAGATTTTCTTATATTGGGACTGGGAACTCATTTGAAGAAAAATTATTGTCACTATTAAAACAACTCATCCAATTGTCAGAACTTCCGCTCTAGTGAAGTAATCAATAGTCCTCAAAAAATGTTACTTTCACAGACTCTGAATTATGTGTAGGCCTGGAAAAACAATCTTAACAATGAGGAATAAGATCCTCTCTCATTCTGCAGCTGAGACTGCATTCTAGTCTACTACTGGGAAATTGAAAATATCTCATAATTTTGGGATTTATCATATTCCATAGCAAGAATGAGTCTTATAATACATTAGAATCAGGCGGTAGTCTGTCTTAATTGATCTTTATTTATTTGAGTTGGAAATTTAAACAATGTCTGCGTGATTTCTATACAGATGCTAACTCATTGTAGAACTGAGAATACCTCTGCCTGATGCTTCACTGGACATTGCAGTTAGTAGAAATGATCCATGGTTGTTGCTGGATAATTCTGAGCGTCCCTTCAGTCCTCTATGCCTCATTACACCACTCTGCATGGAGATGGATCATACTATGGAAGGGTCTATTTATTTCTCTCAGAAAGAACCTAGACAGCTTTCTAGAGAGGATGTTTGGCTTTTGAATTGACAAAGTTGAGTGAAGTGTCCAATTAAGTCTCGTATCTTGAGACTGATAAAAGGTGACGTAATAAAAGCTTGATAGCACTACTGATTATTTCAAAAAATGTCAAAGGTATGCAATAGACAGTGACCTTGTTCCCAAGATTGTCTTACTGGCTGCCTTGTTTAGTCTGAAATGAGATTTGTTTTCAGTATGTGCTACAAAAAGTCATGGAATCATAGATTCATAAAATGGTTTGGGTTGGAAGCATTCCAATTCCACCCCAGTGCCATGGACAGGGACACTTTTCACTGAATGAGTTTTCTTAGAGTTTTGTACTATCTAACCTTGAACACTTCCAGGGATGGGGAATCCACAAACCTGTTCCTCACAGTGAACAGTTTTTTTCCTAGTATTGTTCTAAACCTACCCTCCTTCAGCTTAAAGTCATTCTCTTCTCTTCTCCAGGCTGAACAAACACAGCTCTCTCAGGCTGTCACCACAGGAGAGGTGCTCCAGCCCTCTGATCAATTTAGTGGCTCTCCTCTGGACTCATTCCAAGAGGTCAACATCCTTCTTGTGTGGGAAGTCACAACAATTATTTTTACTGATTCCTGGTGGAAATAAAGAAAAAAATTCATCTATATTGAAAAAATGAAAAATCTGAGGTGGATAGCAATAAATGCAAGTATGTTCTCCTTCATATCTCTGTCTTCTCTTTCTTCACACCAGTATGAAGTGGCAAATCATAACTATAGTGCTGTGTAATTTGGTACTCCAGTGTTCCTCAAAGAAGGAAATTGGTCCAAAGAATTTTCCATGACATTGAAAATAATGTAACACTTACTGCGAATGATTCTCTTTGTGTTCAGCCCAAGATGGTGAACAAAAGAACAAAAGACGGTATGATCCTTTACCTGGCAGATACTGTTGCCTTGGTAAAACAAGCCCAAGTGGTTCTCTAATTATTTTCATGAAATCTGCCTGATGAATGTCAGCAGACTCATGACACCAGAAGCTGAGAGATTGGTTTGGAACCTTAGAGAACTGGGATTTAATCCTCACTTGTTTTGTGTACAAATGTGAGCAAAACTCATGAAACCTGGGTCTCCAAAAGTGATGGCTGGTTTTCTCTGTTTTGACTATTCTCTGGCTTCCTTCAAAATCCTATCAAAACCTAAAGCTATGGAGCCAGACATTTTGTTCCTTTGCAGGTGTTGTTCACCACCTTGTACTCACAGTCACGATTTTAAAGTACAATCAACTCCTGTGCCGAAATATGTCAAAAAAAGCCAAAAAGCCAAAACATCATGCTCACTCCTTGGCTTTGCATTTACTTTAAAACAGTTTCATTTTTCCTTCTGTCTCTGTTTATTTCTGTTGCTCTGACAGAAAATATTTTCCCTCTCTGCTGCAAAAATAGACATACTTGCTTGCACCTTGCATTTGCCTCATGGTGTTGTTCTAGTCTTCCTCTGTCCCTCTCCAAGACCTTTTCTTCCCATGGAAAAAGATGACAGTTTGGCTAAAATTTATTCTGCAAACTAGCTTGTTGTTCCAAGTAGCCACATACACATCTCATTTATGCCTAAATAAATTCTACAGCAATTACAATTTCTTTACCTGAGAAAGAATCAGAGGTTCTGACTTTGTCTCAGAAGATTTTTGAAGTCTCTGCACTGTGCCAACAAATGTTTTCATTGTCAGAGTGATGAAAGCAAGAAGGATGTACGTTGAACATGTATTAGATGAATGCAGTATGTCTTCATTACAGAAACCTGCCAAGTGTCAATTCTGAAGGATACGATCAAGCTGATGAGCTCTTCTGAATTACTTATTTATTATTTTAAGCAACTAATGATTTGTAGGAATGATCATTTCAAAAATGGATAACACAGAAAAACTACTGTGGACATAGCTCATGAGTCAAAATTTCTCATAAGTGTTATCTGCAACACTGCATATATGATACACTCTATAATATATATGATGTGCTGGATAATACCATGTTTATAAAACATCTTGTTTGTAAAGAGAACTGTTTACAGAGGTGTTGCAACTGAGGATTACTTTCAAGTCATGTATAAACATTCTGGTGTTTCTTCCAGATTACATCTGGTTGTAGTCCTTTCCTTTCTTCCCAAATTTCATAAAGTTCACTGCCTTTTCTCTTCTAACAGCTGTAATTTGTTAACAGCACAAGCACTTGTTAAGGCCAGGGGTCACTAAGATATATCCCATCAAAGAGATGTGCCTTACCTTTGGTTACTAATCTTTGTGAAGATTATGAGTACTTCAATTACACTGTTAAGCTTGCTTATTTGCCTCTTTGTTTCCAAAACATCTGTTTTAGTCTTACTGAAATCTTGGTCTTCTTCTACCTCTTGGTTACTATTCTGTCTGAGAAAATCGAAAATCTGTCTTCAGATAGAAATCACAGTCTCCACTGTTGCCTGATTTGTTTCTACTCCATCTGCTGTGCAGTGCACAGTATTTGGATGGCTGGTTTTGCTTTGTGTTTTTATTTGATGTCATTCCCAGTGCACAACTCTCCTTGGCAGCAATAGACTGTCCATCATGTGAAACAGACAACCACAGAACTTGTCTGTGTTTTCTGATCCAACAGATGAGTCAACACTGCCTCCTCACTCCTATCTGTGTTGCCATTCCAGCAGTCACTTTACTATCTATGCCATTTTCATGTTGTTTTGTGAGTACACAAACCAGGACATTTTGTGCTCATGTTCCCATGTGATGTTATGCTGTTTAAATTTAGTGGCAGGTTCTATGACTCAGTGCTTCATTAGGATGGATGGGACATGCTTCCCTTGTTGTGCATGCCTTCAGCTTCCTGATGCCAGCTACAACCCACAGCAACATATTTCTTTTCTCATGGTAAAAATGCTACCAGTAAAAATCCCAGAACTCTGAATTTTCTCCAGGTGAGGGTGTTCCTCCATTTACACTGACCACCTCCACAATCAAGATGAGATCCACAGGCTTTTTCATCCAGATATTCTTGTTCAAAGATTTCCAGAGGAATAGGAAGCTTTGTCATTCAATATACTGTGTGACTTTTATCCTGGGTAAATTTAGTGGAACTTCTTAAGTCACTCATGATAAGCCCTGCTTTCTTTCATGTTGTGTGTTAACTGTCTTCCAACCAGTGTGATGCACCTGACCAATGTTACACTGCTCTCATGCTCAGTGTTAAATTCTACAGGTGCATTGTGACCTCTTTGCAAACCTTAAATGTTCCCTCCAACCTGAAGGAATTGTTCTCGTGAGTGAGCCTAGGGACAGTTTGTGGAGTTTTAACTTTTGTTTGATATCTGAATTAACTGCTTGAAGCACCTATTCTATTAAAATTTTGACTAAGTTCACCATAACTTTTCCCCTTCTTCTCTCACACCAAGATTTTAGTTACACTACTAAACTGGTAACTAACCCAAAAGTTACTGAGTAAGAAGCTTTGTTCAAGATGTGTTTTGCACTTAATGGTACTCCTCCATTTCATCCCTTATGAACTTCAAGGTACAATGTCTATTGCTCTTCCCCTTTGTTTCTTTTACTAACAGCTTCAGGATGCTTGTGTTTTCTATGCCCTCTTCTTGGCTGTATTTTCTCCAATCTAAAAACACTTTTTATCATTTTTGTGGGTTAATATTATGGCTAACTGCACCATCTATCAGCAAACAAATTGCTCTTTGATATAAAAACAGATCATAAAAAGCAGCATCCTTCTTCTTCAGTGCCAAGACAACCTTGGAATCTGGCAAGCTTGTTAGAAATGCTTTCCTCCTACTGATTAGTGAAGAAAGCAAGATTCTTTCTTTTCCTTCCTTCCTTCCTTCCTTCCTTCCTTCCTTCCTTCCTTCCTTCCTTCCATTTCAATCTTTAGAATTTATCATTTTCAAACCCTATTCAAACCCTAATTTGTTTTCCACTATTCAGGCATTTTTATGCATATTTCTGCTTTCCTTCTGACTTCTATGCTGTATGAACTGGATTGTGCTGGTTCTCTTCTTGGTCTTCCTGTACTGGTCCAAAAAAAGTTCTTTTTCTTAGTCTCATGAACTTGTTCTGAGTTAATGATTCTTAGTGCCTTCACACTTTCAGTAGACACATTCTTCTGTCCTTGACAGTAGATAAGGTGTCTCTGAAGCTATATCAGTTTCTCTCAAGGGTGTGTCCCAACACCTGGAACCAGCTGCATTGCATATGATGCTACCTTCAATAAGGGTGTGCAATGCCATATTAACATAACATGCAATGCCTCCAAAGGTCCATGTGGATGCCAAAGTTCTTCACTTTGGTATATTCTCTCATCTGCTGCTTGGTTTTGGCTTTAAAAACAATTTCTTTCTAAAGACTCATTGTATGAGGGATTGCAACACTCCTCAGTCATATTTTTGGTTCTTTCAGCATGTGATGCATTAGTATTGACCGAAGGGTCTCATTCATTCCTCACACTTCTTCTCCATTGAAACAAAAAACCTAACATCTCTTTAATTTATTTTATATCTGGTGCTCTCCTTCCTAAGGACCAGCTGAAGGACAAGACAGCTAAAAGCTTAGTAAAGCCAAGTAAAGAAAAAAAATTTTAAATGTCTGGCTAATAAATACAATTATCCTATATTTCTTGACTTTAATTAAGAATATAAGTTACTATAATGGTCAATACTTATGGCAGTGATTTTGCAGCAACTTTTTCCAAGGTTAACAACCATGTAAGAAAAGTTAAGTTTATATGGAAGTTGCAGTCCAGATAACAGCAAAGCATTCTCTTCCCTCAGGGGTGACTGCTTCACTGTTTTGGACCATTTAAAGCTATTATAGCTACCAGTAACTGAGAGAGTGTATCATACACTCAGATCATCAGGCATTCAATATTTATCAGTATCAAGATATACAAAATGTACTGTGGTGCCAACAGAGTCTTGAGATTGATATCAAAAAGGTACAGTCAAAACTTCGGAGATGGCCATAATTATTTACAAGAATCCACAGAAAAACAGAACTGAATGTGTATGAAATGTCTCAGGATAAATATAAAAAAAATGCCAACGTGATGTTTGGCCCATGGTGAAGAGGAAGCTAGTGAGTATGTGCTCTCAAAAATAAGTATGAGCCAAGTGTCCTCCTTGGGAAATCACACTGCAAAAAAATACTTTTAAATAGCTATGAAATTACAAATCCTACAATTACATAAAATTAAGACAATATGGCTGGTAATTGCAATATCAGAATCAGAAATCACTTCTCCTATGGGGTGGGGGGGGTGGCTGTGTGTTCTACCATTCAAACCACATGCTTATGGAAAGTTATCTACTGTGGGACAGTAATATTCGGGAAAGAGGTTTCATTAATTTTTATATGGAAGACAGATTTCTGCAGCATATAGAAATACATTAGGTATTATAAATTCTATCATCTTTATGTATTATTGTGTTCCAGTCTTGGTTATTCCACAATAATATATCCCAGATCTGGCATAGCCTTATTGCAATGGAGAAATTATCTACAATGCTGACCTATTATAACAGACACTAGATGCAATCTCATGCATTTATGTAACATTTAAATGGATTTATTCAAATTGGTGAAAACCTTTCTTTAGTTCCTCCAAATAAAGAACCATTAACTGTTATATTGACAAAAACTTACAGACTCTTCTGTGATAATGTATTCCATTCTCAGTCTGCAGAGTGAGAACAATTTCATAGCATTTCTTTGCAGATTAATTGATCTAACTGCAATGAGGGCTCTTATCATTCCTCTGCCAGAGATGAATATTGCTGCTAATCATGATGCAATTGGTGCAATTGTGCTTCGCTATGAATAGCAGAGGAGAAGTCATGTTTATGATGAGGTGGCCCTGAATTTAGTAAGGCCACTGTAAACGGAGGAGAAACGAAGCAGCAATAAACCATTGTCATGGTTTAATCCCAGCTGGCATTCAGCCCCACATGGCCTCTTGCTCACTCTTCCACCACATCAGGATGGAAGAATAAAAGTAACAAAACATGTGGATTAAGATAAAGACACTTTAATAGGGAGAGAAAAAGCCATGCAAGCAAGCAAAGCAAAACAAGGAAGTAATTCATCTCTTTCCACGGGCAAGCAGGTGTTCAGCCATCCCCAGGAGAGCAGGGCCACATCAAGTGTAACAGTGACTTGGGAAGACAAATGCCATCACCCTGAACCACCCCCTTTTTCTTCTCCCCCCAGATTTATCTTCTGAGCATGTCACCATCTGATATAGAACATCCCTTGGGTCAATTGGGCTGTGTCCCCTCCCAACTCCTTGTGCACCCCCAGCCTCCTCTCGGGTGGGGTGGGGTGGGGTGAGGAGCAGAAAAGGCCTTCATTGTGAGCACTGATCAACAGTAACTAAAACACCCCTGTGTTATTAGCACTGTTTCCAGCACAAATCTGAAACACAGCCCCATACCAGCTACTATGGAAAAAACTAACTCCTGCACAGCAGTAAAATAAGCAGATAAGACTCTAAAAGTATAGAGAGCATCTCTGTTGATGAAGGCAGTCTGATATCTCACTGTCAACAAAGCAGCATCACCAGGGTGCCACTCACACTTTTATTGGCAGCATCCCTGCTGCAGATGCTGTTAGTCAGCTCTGCAGGGAGACATTTTGTTGTTGTTCTTTTGTTCTCATGCACTGCACAGGGTTGGACAAACATGAGTGGAGGGATTATTGTCCATATTGTCTGTCCTAGAGGAAAACTGTTCCTCTATAGGATCAGAAGTCCATGCCAGGGGAAGGGTAAAGTCTCCAAGACTGATACTTTATCCCTTTCTCCCTGTTTGCCCCAGCTATGGGCACAGCATGGTGGTGTTCTACATCAGTAGAACATTAAGGATATAGGCATGATTAAAGCATTTTTCCTGTAAGGGAGAGGATAATTTCACTTATCTTTATAAAAACTATAGGTGTTATTTCATTTGGACTCTACAGATCAGCAATGTAAAGAGACAACTACTTCCAAGAGGAAATTCATCCTCTCACCTTAGGAATTTACATCAGGACAGGAAAAGTTGTCGTCCAGAGATATCTCACGCTCCACGTTTCCACATAGCAGGTAAAATATATGACTAGAACAGAGTAAAGACTCATCTTTAGACATTTAAAATCAGGTGAGGAGAATTACTTTTACTGTCAGTTTTCACTGGGAGGCAAATGAAGCCCTTCTCAAAACTGACAGTAGCACCAATGGAAATGGAACTGATAACATATAAATCTGACTGCAATTCCCAAACCATTTAATTGTCAATGAGAAAGACAGTATTTTGCAGAAGGAAAAGAAATAACTCAGGTGACTGAATTGAATGGTGAAGAGGACTCTTCAAAGGGGAGAGCAGTGGATGCTTTTTACCTTGAATTCAGCAAGTGTTTCAACCATGTCTCCCATTATATCTTCACAGACAAACTAATGAAGTAAGGACTGCATAAGTAAACAATGAGGTGGAAGGAAACTGGCTGAATGCTGGACTCAAAGGATTGTGATCAGCAGTACAAAGTCCAACTGAAGAACAGTCACTAGTGGTGTACCCCAGCAGTCTCTGCTCACTCAGGTCAGCACTGCCCAACATCTTTATTAAGGATTTGGTGATGGGACAGGATGCACCCTCAGCAAGTCTGTAGGCAATATAATCTGGGAATAGGGCTTGATGCACCAGAGGATTTTGCTAACATTCAGAGAGACCTTACAGGCTGAAGGATTGGGCCAAGAAGAACCTCATGAAGTCCAAGAAAGGGAAATGTCAACTCCTGCTCCTGGTGAGAAATAACCCCAAGCACCACAGCAAGGTGTGGCTGACAGCTGGACAGCATCTGTGCAGAGAAGGACCAGGGAACCCTCATGAACACCAAGCTGAATATAAGCCAGCAACCAACCCTCCCAGCAAAGGAGGTCAACAGCCTCCTGGGTTGAATTACACAGAGTGCTGCCAGCAGGTTGAGGGAGGTGATCCCTTCCCTCTGCTCAGCACTGGTAAGACATATCTGCAGTTCTGTGTTTATTGCTGGGCTTCCCAGTACAACAGATACGGACGAACTGGAGCGAGTTCAGGAAAGACCTGTGAAGATGTCTGAGGCCTTGGGAAATCTGACATATGAAGAGAGGCCATGAGAGCTGTGACTAATCAGCCCAAAAAAGAGAAAGCTTATGGGGAATCCTGACAATGTATAAAAGAACCAGGGATGGAGGAAAAAGAAAGAGCCAAACCCTTCCGACTAACACCTAGTGATGGGATAAGATGCAGTGGGCACAAACTGAAATACAGGAAATACCACTCAAATGGAAGACAAAACTGTTTCACAGTGAGTGTGTCAAACAATGGCACAGTTGCACACAGAGATTGTAGAGTGTCCCTTCTTGAAGATACTCAGAACTCATCCAGGCAAGATGTTGGGAAACCAGCTTTAGCTGACCCTGCTTGGAGCAGGGTTTGGACTAGGCAGTCTCCAGACATGCCTTTCAATCTCAACTATTCTATGATTTGAAGATTGTAGAGTAGAAAAAACATAAAGACCTCTTTTGTCCTCACTTAAACCATAGGCTTTGAGGTAAAAAAACCTTGAAAAACCCAACTCAGAATTTCTAAGAGGAAGCAGTTTGACTGTTTTTAACCACACTTCTGAATGCTGTTGCAGACACTGAGCAGCCAAGTGAGAATAATTTGGCTTGTGTGGTTCTTCGACACTATTTAACCATTCACTAATGACTGCATCATTTGTATACTCCATTATCTTAGTTTACCCTAAAGTCTTAGATATAGTAAAATGTTCTTTAAATTGAATTATTTATCCCATGTTTTGATTTCCTTTTTCCTTCAAAAGCTTTCTTAAAATCTTCTCCATATCATCTTGCTCTTGGTCATAAAAAGTCAGATGAAAAAAGAAGTTTTTTGGGATTCTTGGTTATGAACTGTCTCGACTTTCCTACCTGTATCTCTCTTCTCTGTCTATCATAGATGTCTGGTGCACTAACACAACTGTTCTCACTGTCTTTTGACCACATAAGCTGTTTTGATCTGTTCTGGCTCTGGTGCACTTTGGACCTCGCCTCTAGGAAGCCGACAGGACTGGATCTCTTACAGGAACCAATTATTTTAACACCAATTATCCTCACACTCAGTTTGACTTGATAGAAAAAGCATTTTATTTTTTATAAATTTCTACTGTCTAAGCAGCTTGTTGATACTTCTCCGGAAGCCTATTTCTCTTTGTGTTTACTAGATCTCAGCAGTATATCCAAATCACTCTCAGCTTTTTGTTACCTGCAAGACCAAAAGTTTGGCTTTAGCTTTTCCAGCTGTCTTTGCTCAGGGCTTGCAGCAACTGCAGCCAGGTGCAGCGGAGGGAACATCTGTGTTTTGTCATTGCCTGCTCAAGGGTCTGAGCTATAGATGGTCACTGGACAAAGGAAGAAGCAGTCAGTTTTCTTCACAGATAAATTATGTGGGGGGAAAAAGCCCCCAAAAAAGTCCTTAGGTTCACTAATAACTTCGTTGAATTAGGCACAACAGAATTTTTCCCATAATGCCTAGACCACTTTGGTTCTTTGAAGTCATCTTATGGAGGAGCTCCAAACATCTGGAGCCTTTTGTTTTTATGACACTTCCTTTAGTGACAGACCTGGAAATAGCTCATCAAGCATAATGACAATGGGATAAGTTAAAATTTGGTGTTAATGCCTCTTCTGAGATGCTTATGTCTGTTTTGTAGCTGATAAATTCCCTGGGTTAAATTACACCCTTGGATAGGAAATGGCTATCACAAAAACAATGGGAGTTTGACATGGCCATCAAGGAATTATAAACAGCCCTCAGGGAAAACAATATAAACATATTGCCTCTTCTACTACTTGAATCCACTAATTAGGAAATCAGAATGTGATAGAAAAATGTTGATGATGAGCAGATGCATTTGCTGAGTGCTTGTTGCAAGTCTCGTTACTAAAGCTAACAAATACAGCAGAGCACTCAATACTTTGCCATGAACTTAGAAGTCTAATGAAGTGTTACTATCAATTCTATGTAAATCACCAGAAGTGTGGCAAGCATTTTGCCAAAGGTCACCTCTACATATGAAACATTTTTTGTTTGACTTCAATGAAATACAGGTAATACATCGATCTCATTGGCACATTGCATTCTCCCCATCTGTTATGGTCACACGTTTTTCACAGTATATTGTAAATTTTTCAGGATGTTATTGAAGTGGCTGTGATTCCAGCAGCCTGCACACCACACATAAGATTCACTTAGCTTAGATATCTGTGGTATAAGACAGTCACTCCAACACATTAAATAGAACTGGGTTAGTCCCACCAGACAACTGGTAACCAAGATACATTAAAGTTCATAATGACCATGAACTTGTCACTAATACACAGATGGTCTTTTTGCTCTCACATTTATGTTGCTGAGAACTCTAAGTAAGCATTGAGTATTAGATCTGCCATAATGCAGTGCATAAAAGAGATGAGCTTAAGTTAAACTACCTAAATTAGAAAACCCTGCTCCAAAACTAAGATCCCACCTACATTCATCAAATACGGCTTTGTGGTTCACAGCTTCTGATGCCTTCTTTCTGTGTGCCATGACTTTTCAAAACTGCATAGGTCATCAAGCAATTTAAGAATACATGCAAAAGAGTGAGATTTATTTCCTTGAGCTGTCACAGACCCAATAAAATTGTGAAAAACTGTCATTGGTTTTCATATTTATGCACATTTCCTGATCTCTTGACAAGATACCTACCCCTCAAGATGACCTGGATTCCCTTTATTCTAATTCTGTGTTTTCCTTTTAAATTGAGTGTATATAGAGGCAGGATCTAAATGGAAAATTTAAGAATATTTGTCTGGAGATGAAACATGAAACATCAGAAAGAGAGTGCCTTGTGTTTCTTCCTCCCACGGAAACATGTCAGCATCTGTATGGTCCATGGACTTGACACATTTGAGATTACCTTGCTTTTATAAATTCTGTTGAATGGAAGTGATTGCTGTTGATGTTTGTTTTGCTCAAAGGCGTAATAGCTGCAAGCTTCCACAAAAATATCTGTCAAAGAAAGTTGGAACATTTTGAACACCTGTGTCCCAGACTGGTGCTGTAATCACTGATGTGAGTTAGGAGCATCTTTACAAGACTTTATGTCGAGTCTCTGAAACCAATTTTACAGTGAAGTAAATCTGGCCTGTGCACTGGTAACAAAATATGCTGCAACTGAAATATATTTTATGTCAAAAGTTGGACCCAATAATAAGTTAGATTCGACACTTAGAGTTCCATCACAGTAAGTCACTCACCTCCTCAAGACTGAGAAATAAATTTTCCAGGCCAGTAACAACGCACAAATCCTGATCTTTCTCCAAAGAGTGCAAGGGTGCAGGGAGCCTGTGAAAGGTTTGACCTCACTGCATGTAGAGTCTAGTGCAAAATCAATTCCACCTCTCACCATGAAGGTGAGGCTGGAATAACCCTAGAAGTCCTAAAACAGAAGTTAGTAAGGTGTTACCTTTCAGGAAACAGTGGTGAGAAACAAGCACTTCTGTATAGAATAATCTCTTCAGCTAATGCTGTGATAGTTTGTTTCTGCATTTTTGAAACAGGCATATTTAAGACCTTTGATGATATTAACTTGTGGAGGAAAAAATAGCTGATATGTAAACCTATCAATGTCATTTGCTTTAGCAATATGCTTTTTTTTTTCTTTAAGAAAGAGTAAGATACTGGCCTGGAAAAAAACTGACTTAGGATAGAAGCACTGTGTCCTTATAGGATTTATCTGTGGTCTTTCATGTTTTCTCCTGTGCTTTTCTTTAGCTCTCTCAAGGCCAGACTTAAAACTGAATATTCCAGAGAAGAAAAAAAGAAAATAAATTAAATGAAAACTCTGTAATGAGACAGATTATTGAACTTGTCTAAATAAGCATTTAATCTCAGACTGAGAGCCTTTCTTCTTTAAAATACTTTGTTCTGTATCCAGTGGTTGTCTTATTGTCCTGAAAGCTCATCTACTTTGTAGAACAGTCAACTTCCTAGATCCCAGTGACTTACAAAAGTTATTTGTTGGATCAGAATTGGATGAAGCATGAGAAACTGCTGACTTTCCTGACAAAACAGATTTTCTCAGAAGTGGTTGGACTTTGAAGAATAGGTAGAATTAAAAATTGAATCTTTCGTTGACTGAGAAATAGTAAACTATTTCTTAGGGACTCAAAATGGATTCAGTGCCGACTCAGTTCCAGAAAACAAGGTGAATGATCCATGCTCCGTGGCTCCCCCTGCCCCATTGCAATATAAAGTCCACATGCCTCAGAAGCTGCCTTCTGACAGCAGTTTATAGGCCTTAACTTAGCTGTCTCACCTCCTCCTTTTATTTAGGCTCACATCTTCACTTCCTTTAGAACTGGGCAACGCCCCTTGTGGGTTCCAACATCTCACATACAGAACTGAAAGTGAGCTCACGCGTAAAACTGAAACAGATTTCAACAAGAAGACGGGGTAGCCTGCAAGATGGGGCAAAGCGTTTGGCCCCAGGTGTTAACCAGCCACTTGCTTATACATAACGAACTCCTTTTAGTCTCTTCCCCCATTTTCCCAAGCTTGTTCTTTTCCAGCGCATCTTCGTCTCCCTTTTTCTAGCTCCCTGTCCTCCCAAATAAACAACTCTGCATGTTACTTTTCTCTCTCAGTCCCATTTTTGCTACCTTTGTACCCAAACTTGGTATCTCTGATGCTGTTATCGCAATCATTTCAGCCATATGAGACACTGCTTGGAAGAGTTTTTTAGACCTTGCCACTCAGTTCCCAAAGGTCTCCAGTGCTTCTCTACAGATGTCAGTGGAGTCTGGGTGCTTCTCACACGATTCCCCCTTAAACACCTGTAAAATTCGATTTTTAATCAAAGTTTTTAGAATCCTTCATAGTGTTACCCATGGCTTTTGCCATCTCCTCTCACTGCTAGCTGTCACACGCCAGTTTCTCATGGTCTGTTCAGCTAAGCCTCAGGCTGGGACCTCGCCTGCCCACCTTACCAGGGACATTTTTATTGAGAAAATGTTAGCACTGCGGATTAATTTTCCCAGTTCTTTTTTTTTTTCTTTTTTTTTTTTTTTTGGACGAAGAGTATATTCTGGAGACAGATTTCTGCATACTGTACTACTGAATATCCTTGACACATACAGGTTAAATGACTACAGTACGGGTAATACTCATTTCACTTGAATTTAAATACTTATAAGTCATCTAAGTGTGCCAAATCCAGGTGACTACTGTAAATTCTTCATGGGTATTGAAGAAAAATGGACAACTCTCATTTGATCCCATCCTATCACCAGTGCCTTAAGAGACATGGACTAGTCCTCTGAAAGGAGCTTACACTGACATATCTTTTATATAGGTGATCTCATGTGCAGTGAATTCAATCCTAAGTGCATTCAGGACTGATTAGTCATCTTAATCATTACAAACATTAAATAGAGGTCATTTTTTTAAAAGTTTTTCAAGTTAAATGATTCTATGATCTCAATTTGATTACTGTTTCAGGTTTGAAAGATCCTCCCCAAAATCTTTCTCCAATTCTTTGCTTTGCAGTAATAAATCTTGAGCACTCATACTGCTTCCATAGTGGAACCTTCAAAATACTTGATTTAGAGAGAGGAATTGCATTTCAAGAATTAAGTTACTCCACTGAAATGAATTCATCAGTTACAATCACAATATGGTAACCATAATGCTTCAAAATGCTTCATGCAGAGTTTGTTCCTCCATTGCTATGATAAACCCAATCCATCTGTAATTCTGAGTGACAAAAGAAACTCATAAAAGGTCATATGAAGGAAAAAAATACATAAAGCCTAAAAGTACATTCAATCATGTTTCTTGCACCAAGAATCACAGAATTTTCTCTCTTTTCTAGTCCACCAATTTGGAAGAGCTTCCAAATGAACTCCCAAGTCAGCCAGTCTCCCCAGTAAAGCATTTGCAAACTCTGCTGAAACACAATTCATGTCCCAAAGATTATTATGATACAGTTTTCACACCCTAGAAAAGGGGCCTCTTTTCTTTGGCACTGCACAAAACCAGAGGTGAGTTGTATGGCTAAAAGCAAAACAATTCCAGCTCAAACCTGTGTGAGAAAGAACCTGCAACAGGAACTCTCATGTTCTCCCTGCCTTTCAGCCTAGAAAAACACAAAGGTTTTGGGGGGAAGATGTTTTCTTTATGGTAGTGTCTGTGCATCTCTATTTAGGACAACTAGGCAAATGTGAACAACACTTATCTCTGGGCCACAACATATGAATACATAATATACAGATCTGGAAGGTAAATCTGTCCTTCTCCTTGCAAAACATGACATAAAAATTCCTACTCAGGATTTGTGGATAAGTACTTCCTATAGGTATATGTGCCCATATACTGGTCCCTTTCCAGCTCGTTTTAAAGGTTTTTATTTGAAAAGACAAAAATTTCACACTTTTTGGATCCAGGCATCTTATTTGTAAATTAAATAATTTGTGAGCCACAGCTTCTGAGCATCACAACCAGTGATTATTCCCTTCTCTCACAACTGGGAACCTGAATAATGACAGGCAAGATTTGGCAGCGAGACAGGAATAGATCCACAAGACACTGTGGAACGCAACTACTGTGTTGTTTCCCTGATCTGTCCATTTCACAGTCCTAAAATGAGCAGGAAGACACAGTTTGTGCAGATCTCTCATTTGGCATCCTCTGCTACAAATACTAGGTGAGACGACCTCATCGATAGGACTGATACCATTCTGTCTGAGTGAGCTAGAAATCCAGCAAGAACCGCAAAGTCTTCTCATGCTAAATTGAACTCTGAATCATCTGTACCTGTAGCGTTGAGAAAAACAAGTCAATACACTTTGCAACTGTTTACTGATGTTTTACACTGTTAACACAGAAAAAAAAAAGTTTACTTTTAAAATAATTTTTTGTTGGCACTTTCTTGAGATTGATAGGGTTTAATGTTTGGTGACTTTCTTTGGTTTGGATTGCTTGGGGTTTTTTAGTCCTGATTGTGCAAGGCTTGAAATGTATCTATTAAATATTACCAACTTCTAGGCACTGGACTTGAGATAAACGAAGCCAGTGGGGAGAACTATTTTTAAAAGCCAACAACAAGTAGGGGGCTGACTGGACCTCTGGGGAGACTCAAAGGTACGTTAATCTTTAGAAATGAGACAGAGTCTGATGCAAAGTCATGAAGCTGTCTGACATGAGAAGATTAGATTTTATCTGCACTTTGTCCTTTTTAGCAGCAAGATTTAGAACTGACAAAAACACATGATGGAAACTGGTAAAAAAAGAAACATGAGTGAACAATAAGATCACTTAAAATTTGACCTTAAAACCACTGATTAGGACTTCTCTTGTTCTTTCACTGTGTGTCACTTCTCTGTTCCTCCTCCCTCTGAATTGCAGGTCATGTGAAGACAGCTCTAAGACTCTCATTATCAGATAAACAGCACAGCCCCAGGCTTCAAAGTAAGGAAACTCTATCAACTTTATTTTGTCATAAAATACCGGTAGAGAAATTTTGTATCATGTTCTGAGTGGTTTCTTTCCACTGCATCACTAATATCATAAACTGCATGTCTTTCACAGACTGAGTTATTTTTAAAAATTTTTTAAATCCTCCAAATGAGCTTTCAGGCTGACTTAGCAGAAGTATGATTGAGTGAAATGTTTTGCTGCCTCATCCAGTGGTAGTAGGTTTAATAACCAAGAAAATCAGATCTTCAGGGGTGACCTATGCTGTTCATGGTTTGGCAACATAATTGCTGTAACACCTCTTCATCAGCCACGCAGGCTGCTAAAGAGCCTTTGGCCTCCTACTTCCTTTATCTTAAGTAACTAGTATTGTACTTAGGACATTAGAAAGACATGCCCTAGAAGTCCCCCTGGAACAGCCTGTGGAATAGCTCTGATGGCAGGGGAACATCCTGTATTTATAAGGACCATTTGTGGAGTTCAGTGATAAGTAAAAAGCTCCTTGATGGAACAATTTGAAAACACCCTAGAAAAAGAAAGACACAGCCCCACAGGGTAATGAACCGTGCATCCATCTCACCCATATTTAAACTCCTAAGAGTAGATCTGTGAAGCTAAACAAAGGGTGTGAAAAACCAAGCTGAAGCACTGGGCCTACATGGTATGCACTGCTGGTTAGCTCTCTCTCCTCCTGGGTTTCTTTTGGACCGTTCCAACTAGCTGTCCCCATGAAATACCTGCAACAGTGAAAGCCAAATCCAAACAGTGTGAAGATGAGTTAGTAACAGGTGAATGATTTAGCAGCATAGTTTCATTTGTGCACTCATGGTGGTCACATGTTGACTAGAGTCAACAAAGATCTCTGAATTCTAGGATCTGAGTTCCCATCTAATGGTTTCTTCTCCACTGACCAAGGGTAGGAATGTTCTTTACAAACCTGTATTCCCAAATATGTTTTTTTTCTCCCACTGTGCAAGAAGCCATCCCACACACAGAGTTGAGATATTTGATCTCATTTAATATCTGTGCAGAGATGGGTGCTGGGTGATGAATCAACAAAGTTTGCACACCTTTAGCATGCCAAGTGTTCATTTTTATACACTTCAACAATAAAAAAAATGTCATCTCCTGTGTATGTAACAACTTAAATCTACAGTCATTGGCTTTTCATTCTCTGGTCTCGGTTCAAATATAAAGATACAATGGACACTGATTTTACTGTGCATGCTCTAAGAGGAAGCAGCTTATATGAATTAAGGGGCAATGGCAGCCTATCAGTGAGTGCTTCACTGAGCAAATGAACACAAAGTTCAAGCAAAGTTGTTCTTTGGCTTTGTAGTTTGATTTACAGTGTTCTCTGGTTCTTTCTTCTCGGGTCATGGCTCTTGGTTCCTGCAGGTTGGTTATTCCTTCATTTTTCATAAGTTCTTTTATTTGTCCTGTACTACAGTGAATTTTTAACCTTCTCATGGTGCTTTATTCAACAAACCTACATACCTTATTTAAGAACACAAACTTATAGCTTCCTACAACCTGGCATCAATCATGTTGTTAGTAATGCACCGGCAAAAAAAAAAAAAAATGTATAGATATCATCTTCCCTTTAGCAAATGGATGTTCATCAAAATTAAAGGCAGCAAATTCCGTAGAGCAGGCAAGCAACCACACGCCAGCAGTGCTACACAAGTTTTGTGTCTTGTAATAAGGATAAGAGAGAAGCTGTTCCATCTGAGTGTGTGAACAAAACCAGTGCAAGGAGCAGTAGAAAGCACTTGCAACATTTCTGTGAAAGCATATAATAAGCACTTTCTGCTTGAAGCAGTGCACTGCACATCAGCACTGTTCCAGAGGAAGTGGCTGCTGGCTGCTGTCCCCAGAATCATGAATCAAGAGTTAATCATCCTCCAAAAGTCAGTCACGAGGTATTAAGCTGTGGTTTGAATGCCTCAGCTCAGAGATCTGCTCTGAAACCTGTCTGCTAGTTAGCTTATTGCCTTTGCCTATTTTGAAGTCATTTAAACTGAGCAGCAATATTTCATGTAATTAGATCTACTAATCATAAATGCAGGGTTTGTAGGATGCATGAATCTTTTTTTTTTTGTTGGGTTTTTTTTGTTGGTTTTTTGAAAAAATCTACAAAGCTCTCTGAAAAAGGAATACTATCATATTTATTACATTTGCTCTCTAGTTTTAATTGCCTTTCCTCTTTTCCCAGTTCATTACTAAACCCTCATTTTGCAAAGCTACTTTAATAAACCTTTGCTCTTTACTTCCCTTATTTCAAGTGTACCCCTTGTTCTTTTCTCTGGTTTCTATTATTATACAACAACAATCACCAGTGTGCATGAAGGTAGTCCTCAGGTTCCAAGAAACATTTTATTTGCAGCTAGGCTTGTGTATATGCATGAAGCACTGGTGAATGAATAAATTTCATTATCTTTTATGCTGTCACAGTCAGAAGACAGACAAATGCTTGAAAAACAAATAGGCAACAGGTCAGGAAAATCCAGGAACAGTACTGAGCAGAGCTGGCTAATGGAGATGCCATGAACACCTGCAGCTTGGCCATTCAGCTCTCAAATCAAATGCTTGGTACTGTCTCTGCAAGGCAGAGGTAATGGCTTGGGCTTCAGCTGGATCACTATGCTTTTGATAAGTCCTTGTGGAAGATTTGGCTCTCAAGTAACAGGCAGAAATCACATTCCCCTATCACTTTTCCCAGTTTGGGACCACCTATAAGAACATCTCTAGTTTCTTCCTTGATGAATCAAAATGTTAAAGCACTGCGCAGCTCCACCGATGTTGAACTTGCATGATTATACATGAGTTGTATAAGGTCACATGAGGAGTTTGTGGCTTAGACACATCCTTCTCCCACTACCCACTTCCTCCACCAATCCAAATTAGGGTGACTTCACTATACATGAAATTGCCATGGAAGCTGTGCTCGGCTAAACACGTGGCCGCTCTGTGTGTAGCTCTCATTATTGTGAATGTGAACTGCCTGAGCACTCCGAAGGAGGATGAAATCCCCTGAGCTGTTATTCAAAATTGTTTTTCAAAAATGATTCTCTGTGCTACATCACTACACATTTTATTTTAAAACTAAATCATTTTGTCATTAAAGTCTTGGCTGGCAGCTCATTCTTTAGGAAAACTTATGTTCATTTTGATTTTTTGAAATAAAACCAGTGATGTCCCCAGCACAGGAAGGACATCAACCTGTTGGAGCAAGTGCAGAGGAGGGCCACCAAGATGATTACAGGGATAGAGAACCTTTCCCTCAAGGAAAAGCTGATAGAATTGGGGCTGTTCAGCCCGGGAAAGAGAAGGTTTAGGGGTGAACTAATTGCAGACTTCCAGTACCTGAAGAGATCCTACAGGAAAGATGGAAAAGAACTTTTTACAAGAGCATGTAATGACAGGACAAGGGAGAATGGTTCAAACTGAAAGAGAGTACATTTAGATCAGATATTAGGAAAAAATTCTCTACTGTGAGGGTGGAGAGGCACTGGCATAAGTTGCCCAGAGACTTTGTGGATACTCTATCCCTGTAAGTGTTCAAGGCTAGATTGCATAGTACTCTGAGAAACCTGTTTCAGTGAAACATGTCCATGGCAGGGGGGTTGGAACTAGATGATCTTGAAAGTCCCTTCCAATCCAGGCCATTTTGTGATTCTACAAAATATATTTCAACTGAAAACAATCTTTCACAGGCGTTCCCTGGGATCATGTACGGCCCATAACTGTGATCTGGTTCCAGCTCCATGAGGAAAAGATCCAGTACCAAACCGGCCACTGAGACCTTCTCAGCAAGGCACATGAACCATAAAACCATACAGCCCTCTGAGATGGCAGTTAATTAGCAGGGCAGCAACAAGAAACTTCACACTTAATTGTTTTCACCAATATCCATGTTGTCTTTTGCTTCTGCTATTGAGAAATAGGCATTTAAAATCTCACTGGATTGATGTTTCATATTCTTTGTGTACTGGTGAAAGTAAAAAGCATGGGAACATCCAGACCAAGGGAATTTTACTTTACAAGCATTATTTTTAACTATAAAATAAATTTTAAAACACTCTACCAAAAGAATCATCCACTGTTAACCTTCATACCAGAAAAAGAGGAATCACTAGGAAGAAAAATAGTAATTTAAGGAAGAGGTCAATTATGTGCTTTTATGTACTACCAAAAAGAGTTCAACTTTTCTAATGTAAATAGCCCAATTTCTTCTTTGAGTGCTTCATTTCTAAGTTCATATTCTCTCAAACACCCTGCCAAAATTCAGTCTGAAAGCCTTTTGGCAAGACCGTATGAAATCAGTTCAGAAGTTTCTAAATTGTTTCAGAATTTCTTTTTCTGCATGCAAAAAAGAGAAAAGAAAAAGCTTCAGCCTTATTCCTTTTGGTGAGATTTTTTTACTCTGAGTGATTCCAAGCCTCTGTGCTTCCACCCACACACACTGCAAATGTTAACTTCACGTTAAGCTAATAGACTTTGTCCAGTCTGGCTGCTGGGTAACTACAGCTGCTTCTTGCAAGCCAAGAACACAAAAGTGGGTGCCACAGGATGAATTGCTGCCCTTTCAGCAGCAGCTCTCTCTGTGACCAGGGGATGGTATTTTAAACCCCATGAACTCTGCTTTGGCCAAGACTTTGGAGCAGAGCTTGGCACTGTGCTCTGTTTTTGTGCTACTTGTGCCAGGCCTTCCTTGCAAAGGAGAGAGCCACAGGAGAGTTCAGCCCAGGTCAGGTAGGGAGAGCATCTCTTCAGCTGGAGCCATGGGGAATTCTCTGCTCACATAAATATCAGTGTGCTTCTCAAGGGCTGCTCAGCATTGTGCCTGCAAAACTCAGGAATTCAGATATCAAGTATCATTCAGTATCACTTCAGCATTTTAGTGCTATGCAATACTTCAGAGAGAAAAAAATGCACAGCATTTTTTGTGACTGCTTCAGGAAAGCAAATCTCTCATATGCACTCCCTTCTTGAGAAGGGACAGCAACAGTAACACAGTGACATTTGTCAGAGTCCTGAGTTACAGCTTTTTTCTTCTTCCACCTGTTATTTGTCCCAAATGTCTCTTTAGGTAATGAGATATCTGGGCATATCAGTTTGCCTGCAGCATCCAGATTCTGACAAGATATTAATAATCAACCTTCAAACTTCTTTGATGGCTATGTCTAAAACAAAAACACTGGTCTTTCTTGTTCTGCCCTTACAGAATTTCCTGTTTTTCTTCATTTTCTGCATCATGAAACCAGTCAGACCTTGACTCTGGTGACTCTGTCCTGGACAGATGTAGTGAGCTCTCTGCATGGGCAGCTTAGGCAGAAGATGCAACCCAATCACCACCCCAAAACCTCAACTGTAAGCTAATAGCCAGCAAAATTATAGATTACTGAAAAAGAAGAAGTTGATCTAGTGTTGGTAACACATGTATATGTCTTCTGATTTTGTTTTTTTAATCTTCCTTAAAAACAAAACTTACGACAAAGCCAGTGACTGCAAAATAAGTGTAATGGAAATACTGACGTGAACATCATGCTGGAGAACAAAAATAAATATATTGCAAAATTAGTCATGAGAAAGCCCTTAGTTTGCAACATGTATGTTTTTCTAGACAAGGTCTTGCTCAATAAGTATGTGTCCAACTGGCTAAAAAATGTCCTTATAATCTTCCTAAAATGAAGGCACATGCTGGGTTTCACAGACTTTAGTTTGTAATGCCAATGATTAACAAATACTTCCAGCTAGGTAAGGAGCAATCATAGGATTGTAAAAGTAATCCTGACTGCTTAAATACTCTAATACACCACATACACGCACAAACCATATTTTTGGGTACCTATGCTAACTTCCAGTTTGCAGTAGGACTTGCTCTCATTGCACACTCAGCAATGAAGGCTCTTCGCAGTCTGTGTTCAGCAGTTCTTCCATGGGCAAGAAAGTGATTGCCTGGAAGAGAAGAGGATCTAAGTGAGGGAGGTAGAGAAAATCCGGAGGTAAAGAAACAAGTAGCAAAGCAAGAATGAGCACGAAGAGCAATGAACTTCACACTGAAAGAGAAGGCTGATTCCTTTTGCCTCAGTGAAGCAAGGCAGAGATAACATAACTTAATGTGGCATTTCATTGGACAGAAGTGTAATTTATTTTTGTAAAAATGAAGTACCAAGCCAGATTCACTGCCTTCTGCTATAAAAGAGCCTTTGGAGATCCCGAAGGTGGGACTGCACTTTGTCTCTCCTGTGAATGGGGGAGGACAACTTTGTAGCAGAAATATCACCCAAACTGAGGGTTTGCAAAACTGCTGCATCAACATTGCTAATCTCAGTACAAACCTCCCATCTGGGGTTTCTTTCTTTGCTTTACAACTGTATCATATGGAGGTTTAACCCTTCCGTTCTCATCTGCACAAAGCTGCACTCACTGTCACAGGGAAAACTCCTTGCATTATGGAACTTACAATGTCCCCTCCACCCCAAGGCCTCAGACCAACCAAAAAGCAAGGCATCACACACAGGGTAATCCCACTAGGCTGACAGGACACACCAGAAAACCTCGAGAGAGCTGTGCTTCAGGAGTCAGCTGGACACCTTGCTGGAGGAAGGACTTGAGAGCAGTGAAGGAAGTTCAGGTGTCTGCTGTTTCCATTCCCAGCATGGAGAAAGCACTCACCTGTCCACAGGACGACAACAGTGAAAGAGGCCTGATTGCTTTTCCGTATCCTCAGGACTGTTTAAAACTCACAAGCCCTCTCACAGTCTCTTTCTGCATTCAATCTGTCCCTGTACCATGAATAGGGGTAAAGAGATCACTGCAGCTCTAAAACAGGCAGGAATCATATGCCCTATGCCTTTGCTGGGGGCTAAGTAGAATGGTTTCATTGCCTCTTACAGCATTGCAGAAAGATGATGGGCAAGGCTTTTCCTGTGATCTCCTCATGAAAACAGAGCTAAGGTCCCCACAGGGGTGCATGGTGGGAGAATGACAGACAGCAGATGATCAGACTGGATATCAGGAACAGTGTTTTTCACCATGAGGACAGTCAGGCAGTGGGACACGGCCCCAGAGTTTCTGTACACCCTGTCCTTGCAGGTTTTCAAGACCTAACTACATAGAGCCCTGAGCAACCTGACCTCATTCAGAGATGATCTTGCTTTGGCCAGGTTGTTGGGAGTGGAGATGCCCAAAGCTTTTCCCTCTTTGAATCACCCCATGATCCGACACATTTTGGACATATTCTTTTCCAAGGGAATGGAAGAGACGTCCCTGAGTGCTGTTCATCAAAGCCTGCAATCTCCCTGTCCCATTCTGTGGCTCAGAAAGACAAGCTTCCCTGTGCATGGACATGGTCTCCTGCTCCCGCAGAAACCCATTGTCAGATTTTCATCTCTACCTGAAAAATGTTGAGGAGACCATAGTGTTGAAGCAGGAAGAAATCTCTGCTAAGATTTATTTTGTCTGATATATTTGGGAAGGAAGAGATAACCAGGAGAAGCCAACTTAGTCCAAGTGGTCACAACCCTTAGAACCAGTGACTTCAGCAGAACTTAGCAGGAGACAACACAACCTCTCTCCTTGTTTCCTTGCTGTAGAAACTCCCTGCTCCCACACAGAGCAAGGATTTCAGGCCACAACTGCAAGAGGCAGAGATGCATCCTTATGCAAATGAGAATGCAAGCATCGCTCTGAGGTGATGAACATAAATACGACTAACAAGCAAGTGCTTCCTTGTACGCATGTAATTCCTGAGCAGAGCTTGACTGTTCTTTAACATTATCTTATCCAAAAACTGTGGCATCAAAGCAGTGCAAAACCTAGTGAGGAAAATCCAAATAAAACTTCAAAGAGCCATTTCTGAAATACACCCTATGAGGCATTACATTAATTTAAGTGAGAAATTACATTGGTTGTGAACTAGCCATTGCCTTGAATAGGACCATCAGGTAGCCTGTCCATCTTCTGAGGACATTCAGCTTTTCTACCCTGTCTAGAAAAGAATGGCCCAGTGCTGTATTTGTGCTGTGCTGATAAATGGCAGACACCTGGTTTAAAGGCAAGATTAGATAACTGCAGTAAGATCACGGGAGAAGAGGCAAAAGGGCATCCTTCAGCTGCTGCAGAGCTGAGCAGGGTGATTGCAAGCCCTGTGCCTGAGCCAGCCCTGTGTCCTCTGTGCATGTCCCATGTGCTGGCTTGTGGCTGCTGTTGAGCAGGGGTTCAAGATGGTGACACTTCAGGCTGCAAGTCCCAGGGCTCTGGCACAAGGAGTATTGGTGCTATTTTGTGAAGCACTGCTTTGTTGGTACCTCCTTGAAGAGGTGGATACTACCTTGAGTAGGTGCTAAAGACTACTGTGCAGATCCGAGGAGACAAGAGGTTTTTCTCTCTTGAACTGAGGAGTGTTACATTAATTCCAAATAATTCCAAATAACATTAAAATCTGAATGTGCCCTTTCAAGAGGCATTAAGCACACAAAAGAAAGTTGTTTTCATGTCCTGTGAGCAGAGTTTTTAAGCAAAATTGTGGACTACCTGGAGAGAATGTCTGATTCCTTACTGCTTTGGTGACAAGGAAATCGGAGGGGCTTTTAATGCACACATTGTAAAACCAGAAATGAGGTCTGCATCTTTTAAGCAAGACTTGGTTTCATCAGAACAAAAATCCCTATGCTTTGTTAAACAGTGTCAGTGTTCAGAAAGGGAACCACCACACTCGTGTGTACTAAAATCAGTCATGGCCTTGGAATCACCATACTGAAATCATCATCATTTGGGGTAACTATGAATCAAGTGATATTTGATGCAAGCCTGAAAGATATCCCTGCCTTTCAGAGGTTTCTGTAATGGGAAGTATTTCAGGATTGCATTAATGTATTCTGCATTTTTAACTTCTCATGCAAGTAGTCGTGTACTGTGAGGCAGAGTGAAAAGATGGATTTATACTGTCTCTTAAACAGATGGGCCAGACTCTGCTCCAGATTGCAGCTTCATGAATATCTTTATACTCATGTAAAATGGAAGTCAGATGCAAAGAAAATGTACCAGGGTGTGGCTCAATGATTCAGGCCTCATTCATCTTCTCCCATCTCAACACTGCTGTTTTAGAAAATAGGGCAAGTGTAAATAAATGTAAATTCTATACGAGATCATCACTGCACGTCTCCAGAGGCCACTGGGGGTTTCCAGTATGGGATGCCTTGTGAAGGCATCTCTATCGAATGTGGATCAACACAAGAAGGTTATCGCTATGAAAACAATCAGGTCTGCAGGGCTAAAAGCTGGAAAAATTATGGATTTTCGCTCTTACAGAAACCTCCTTTTCCTGTTTTGTAATTTTCAAACCTACATGTTATCCAATTAAAAAATGCATTAAATAATGCATTGCTTACAGTGCAACAGTACCTAGGAGTTGTTAGACTCTACTGGGGGAGGTCCTGTACAAAAACAAAATAAAGTGACAACTCCTAACCTTTGTGCTCTGTACCCCTGTGATTATTCATGTGCTAGACAAGATGAGAGGAAAGCTAATGTCTTTGCAAACAATTTGATGGGTGAAGCTATAGGTGTTAAGGTCTTTGAAATGGGTCTGAATGTCTCTACTAACTTTGGGCAGCAGGTTTGTTGCAGAGCCCACACGGCTCGGCTCCTGAAACAGACAAGGGTCTGCACAAGCCTGAACTTCTGAAATTTGGGTTAAAGCAGTAGGTTCAAGGGGGGAATATGTGGCAGGCAGTTTGGGAAAGCTGCACCTTCCGAGTGCCTCAGCAATGGGGAAAGGAAGAGGGCAACACACGGCCAGGAGCTGGGATAAAAGGAGGCTGCGCCCTCTGAAACCTCGGGAGAGAAAACCCTGTGGGCGTGTGCCCTGGTGGACTCCCTCCCTCTATTCAAATAAAGTTGCAGGACTCCTCTGTCTCCTCTTTGGACATAAACCTCTGGTGTTTGTGGATTTTCCTGACAAAGACAGTAACTAGAGAAAATAGATGGGGAGTACAAACAAAGAGTGGGAAACTATCCCTCAGCTTCTTACCCAAAGTGGTGTGAAGCAATCCTAAAGTTAATGCAAGCCCTGCAGCTCTGTAATAGGTCTGATATTACTTCCAATAAAGCAAAAATTGCTTGCAAGAGGGAACAATACAAGGAGAATCAAAGCAGAAATGAGAAGTGGAAAACTAGAACAGCAAGATGGAAAAAAATAAATCCACAAACCAAACGAACCAACCAAAAAAAAAAAAAAAAAAGAAAACAAAATACACAAGGCTGAAGAGGGAAAAGAAATAGAGATGGTAGTTTTATAATTTTTAAGGTTCAAAATGATGCTATGACATGTAACACCAACTGCTGGCAAAAAATTATATGCAAAATCCAAAATTCTTGCATTTGTTTCTAAAAGGGTGAATGAAAAAAAGCAGAAGTCTATCTCAGTGGGGGTGGTACATCTGCTTTGTGGTGATCAACACATCTCTGCTTCACCACAGATAAGTGAGGGCTCGCAGCACTTCCCCCGCTTTTGACATGGTACCACTTCCACCTCCTGAACTGGCTTGCACCTGACATGATTTGGAAAACAGGCTCAAATTTGGAGACCCGGAGCCTCCTCTGCCCCTTCCCTGCCTCATCCTGCCCCGACTAATCAACCCTGTTGATTTTAACAGACAGGCTTTTTGTGCTTATGTGTTGTATTTTGTGTTTATGATGACTTCAGAGCAAATCACCTTTGACTCCTGTTACTTCAAGGCATACAACACAGGTGTGCTAATTCAGAGTATTACAAATAAACTCATTCTTGTAATTTTGCATTTATAGAAGTTAAAGCACCCCTATTCATATGGATATTGTCCAAAACCGTGTGTGATTGTCAAAAATCTTGTGTGTGCTGATGTTCCAAAGACTTCTGTAGCACAAATTCAGAGCATTGGCATGTATTAAGGCATCTCAAAATAGGTTGGAAATTCCTTTTAACCATCTTGGACATAACATTTTTGTAGATATTATAGAAAATACATTTAGAAATTATGGGACCATTTCCTTTTTTTGTAAGAAAAATGAATGAATATTCACTGAATGGATTCCTGCAAGTTTCTCAAATGTATTTGAAGCTAAAAGTCTCATGTTTAAAGATGAGATAGACTCAAGACAACTAACTGAGTGGCTTTAGAAATTAAAAACAGAAGCAGCAGCTTCTGACACTCAATTTATTCTATTAAAACCAGCACTAAGTCAGTTAAGATTTTCCCTGAAGAGAATTTTTTTTCTCTTTAAAGAAAAAAAGAATTAGCTATTGAATAACAGAAATGAACAGCCTACTCTTACTTTCTTAGTTTAGCAGCATTCAGAAAATAGGCAATTCTAAACCCAGAGGCATAAGTTAGTGTGATTCTTTAGGTTCCCAGTTTGGGAAACAGTGGGAGCAGAAAGAAAGAGGCTCTTTCAAAGAGTAATTCAAAACGGAGTCTAAATTAAGCTACTTGCACTTCATATGTTTTATATACTTGCAGAATTGAAAGCCTGGAAATGTGCCTCTGGGTCACTGAGCTCAGACTAGACTGTGGCTCCCTGCAATCCTCTTAAAACAGGGCACTCAAAGTTTTCCCCCCTTCTTTAGGATAACTCAACAGCTTCCAGGTTAGAAACGGCCTTCTGATTTCCAAACTGAATTTTGACCTGGCCAGTATGTGCCCATCTGCTGCTCTGCCTGCAGTCATTTGGCTTCAGGTTACACATGCCCTTGTCTCTGGTGTCACCTCCTCCAGTGCGGTAACAGCCAGCAGTGGTGTGTCCTGTATTTCATAATTGCCTGGATGCAAGGAGTGAATGGCAGAGCTGATAACAGACTCCTTTATCCCCTGTAAATGGAGACAAGGAAAGTGCACTTGCAAAACCTGCAATTTGGATTGAAGTCTGATTGCATCTGTGTCGCAAAAAGAGCTAAGGAACAGTCTCAGATAAAAGGCTTTTTAACTTCATATGTAAAACATGATGAAAGAGAAAGAGTCCAAGACAGACTAGGGTTTTTTTTGTGGCCTGGTATCAAAGGAGTAAAAAACAATTAGAAAATGAAGTTAATGATAAACAGGAAGGCAATGACAGAAAGTTTTCTGGGAGAAGACATTACATTTTTTTTCCTGCCAGACTTCAGGTCTGATCGAAAATTGGAAGGTTTTGGGTTGTCAGCATTTCAGAAAAAAGTGCTACAAACTGACAAGCTCTTGACACACTTTAAAATGCATCGGTTGTATAATCCTCAGGCATCCTGGAGTAACAAGGGAACAAATAAAAAAAAAAAAAAAAAGAAAAAAAAAAAAAAAAAGAAAAAGCATCCAGTGTTTGTTTTCAAACTCAGGGTGGAAAAGCAATACTGAATACTTGTCATGTGCACAGGGTTCTTTGGTACACACAGAGTTTAAACTGGCATTTAACTTTGAAGTCACACCACAAAGTCACACCAGGCAGTTGCACATGTGTATTCACCCCCTGCAGATCTATTTCAAACCTAGGCATGACTTCAGCTGAGTTATAGATAGCAGTAATAGAAAAGATGGCTGCTAAGCATTTCTGATTGCAAATATCCTTTGTATTTTCACCCTTCCTCAAATAGGAGCATACCTGATCCAGCCTTGCTTCTCATGGCCTACAGGCAGTAATACATAGCAATAAACAGAGAACAGGGAGGTTTTGAGTGCGAGCTTACCTTGTTTGTCTCACTTTAGCAAGTGATAAAGCACAGGAATGACTTATAACTGTCTTCAGTTCCCCAGCTCCTACTGGGCAGTAACAGCCTGCGGTGCATTGGAAATACCCTGTTACCTGCCGAGAACACATGCTCCACGGACCTTGCTGCACTGAACATGTTCCTGCCACCAGCTTCTGTGGCTGCTCAGCCAGACAGGGCAAACACCAGTGACAGCCTTCGGGGTGACTTGGGCTAGTCACACAGGTGCACACACAGAGAATGTGTGTCCTACGACCACACTTTGAGGCAGCACTCAACCTCCAAGGCATGAAACTGAGTTGGTGTTGCAACGGACAGCAGAGCACCCCTCAAGAGCTGGGAAATAAACCTCACCTCAAGGGTGCAGTGGATGGATGATCTTTTCGCCTGGAATAGGCAGAACCTTGTGCAAATAAGTGATTTTAGCAAACTGCTGACTTGCATCTCAGAATAAGAAGAACTGCCAGAAGACTGGGAGAAATGGGTTAGATCATTAATTAAGTAGTCCTATTACGGAGTGCAGTTCAAGTCCACTGCTGTTACTGTAGTGAAAGACATGCTGCAGTTCCCCTCCTTCTGCTCCTGCCTTCCATCATGCTCAGGGATTGTCTAGACACAGGTTCAGTGAGTGGTTCAGTGATCTGATGCAATGGAAAAATACTCGGGGTTTTTTTGTAAGGGCATGCTAGGTGTTTTTTGTCTGATCACCTTGCTTGCCTGTGACTGCTCAGTCTCTGGCTTTGATGCCACAAAAGCACCTGCTGGGTCTAATGGAAGAAGTAGGAAGAGGCAGAGCAGGACTGTTTTTTGCATTGGCAGCCTGCAATTATACCAGCTAAAGGAGAACATCAAACTGCAAACACACACCAGGAAAGGGAAATGAGTTACCATTTTAACTGTTTGCCTATTTGAAAGTCAACTGGAAAGCCTAAATATAATGGATATTCTATTTTATTTCAACATGATACAGCTTTGCTATCAGAATTTCTACTTTTCATAGCCATCCAATTTCCTATCTGATCTACACACTGTAAAATCAACTTGCAGGACACTAAATTAATTTAACTTCTCTGGTTTGTTTTTTTTTTTTTTCCAGTTCCTAACACTGGAAATAATAGTGTTTTGCTATGGGATGTGTAGATATTGAATTATTTCAGGTTTGTAAAATTGTTTACCCTTTGAGGATTAAAATGCTCATATGTACTAAGCACTCAGACAGCAAAGCCGTTGGTTTATGAGATGCAATATTTCTGAAAAATGGTATTTCTTTCGGTGAAGGCAACTCTGAGAAGGTCACTTAAATTTTTTTTATCTTCTTCACCTTCTTTCAGTGAACCACTGGGCTGGAGGGCTCTCCAAGAGGTCACCATCTATTCAACACCAGCTTTTGTCTTCCAGTACATGCATGATATGTTATGGGGCGATGTTTGTGAACTCTCAGCAGTTCAACCACATCTTTCTGCAAGTGGCTACTCCAAAATCCTCCAGCTGACACCTTGATTGCTTGGTGCTGTAATATCCTACACATTTAAATACCTGAAGGAAAGAAGATTCTTAAAGTCAAGTTTCTTTATATTTAAACTTATTGAGTTCCTGGTAGTTTTGAAGATAACAGGATTTTCATGTTGATTTTAATTACAGTGACATTTCCTGTTATTCTACCCCAAGTGGAACATTATCTAGATATTTTAATAATGTCTTAACCAACATGGAAGTAACACTGTTATTTTAACAGTCATTACAATAACCAAAGTAATAGTTTCCAGGAAGCTTTCACCAAATTTCCTAAGTTTTTAAATAGGAGAAAAAAAACCATTTAAGTTAAAATATTTTTCCAGGAACAAAGGACTTATATTTGTGCACAAAAACACATATACACACAGGTTATGCAGACAAGTATTCTGTGTATCATCTTTCAGAAAAAGTTGTCAGAAAAATGTCCTCAGTGGACGAAAGCCAGGCAAACTAACTGAAAAGTGATATTTATGTTTGAGTTATGGGATCGGATTCCACTATGATTTCCAGCCTTGCAGTGTGCTGTGGGAAAAAAAACCCAGACTCTGCTGACGTCCTTTTACAATTTGGGTGCTTCCACAGCAATTGCAATGAACAGAGTCTCTTTTCCCCTACATCCAACTATTCCCAGCTTCGTGCTTCTGCAGGGTGATCTTCCAGGTGGACCAACACAACTGGTTTGGAAACGTGCTAAAGCCCAACTTGTTGAATTGATCCGCATTTAAGTCATCCTCCCATTCTTCATTCTTCCCCCTTTGTTTTGTGGGCTTTCTATTAAGCGGTATAATTTTCCTGGAGCATCTCACAATGCTGCTTTGCAGACAGGTGTATTACAGTGCCTGGGAGGAATGATGCTCTCAGTCAGAGAACTGACCAGATCATTAAACCATAGGCTCAGTCTATGCTTAAATCCCACCCCAATGCTATTTATTATTGCTATGATTATTTTTAATTAGGCTTTAATTAGGATAGTGGCAGCACTTTACAAAGCAACTTTTTTACCACTAGACCCAGTGAAGAAAATAATAAAATAACACCAAAAGAATATGAGGAAATACATAGTTGTTTCTAAAAAAACAAAAAGTTAAATAGAATTAATCCACACTGCTTCTCTTTGTGTTATTGCTAGTTCCTGCACTGAAATAAATAATGAATTCCCAAAAAAACCTTCAAAACCAATTTTCTGAAAAAACAATTTTTTTTCCCAGACAGCTGCAAACTTCAGTTAATTTAGATCCCCTGGACAAAGTGCTGTACATCAAGCTGTACATACACATCCTGCTCATTCTGTTCACAAAATTAACTCACATAATTGCTAGAAGCTGCTTGAATTGTTCCGTACAGCAAGTGTCTTCCCTTAAAAAACCCTAAGTTTATAGATGCAACAAATGAACCCATATTATCTACCCGCCTTCTAGAAACAGCCAGAAGCGGTTTCACTACAAAGTAAACAGGATGTGTTCAATCATGCATAGAGGTATATCGTGCTAAGCTGGAGTAAGTACTCTGCTGTAAAAGAAAATGGTCAAATTTTATAGTGAGATAATGATCATGTATGAATTAATGCTCTGAAAAATAAGTCTTTGAGAACAGCTCTCCACTTTCTAAAGGCACGTAATTAGGACATTGCTCTTGCAAAGCCACCTGCAGAACAGCACCTACTGTCTCAGCGAGGAGTTAATTTCAGAGCCTGTACAGGACCATGCAAATGCTCATATTCTTGCACCTTTCCAAGACAAACAAAGGAAAAGGCAGTCCCCAGTTATGTTTAGACTCTGATTTTTTTTAAATTAGTCCCACTATACTGCGCTAGCAGCTTCATCAGAGGTAGGGATGATGACACACCAATGAAAGTGCAGCAGGGTTTGTAAGGAGATATAATTTTGTTAGACAAAAATTTTTGTTAGAGCACTGAAATAAATGTGTAGCTCTTGTGCTCAAGGATCTTTTTTTTAAATTCTGTTCACCCTAGAATCAGCTTTCTGTGAAGTGCTCCAGGCATGTAATCTTTGTGTTCTCCTCTGTAAAGTGGATGGCAGATTACCACCCAGATCATGGTTAGCTCCCAGACTGGGGAACCGACTTGACTGAATCAAAACCACCCCTGGGATTTTTGCTCCCAGGACTCTTTTGTGCCAGATCATTTCCTTACAGCACTTCACTATACAGTAACACACCACTTCCGCTTGTACAGGCAGTGACAAGTCAAAGTGGCTGGGACTGGGTCTAGAAATAAAAGGTTTATTTGTCATTATTTGCCAAAACTCTGTTTACATGCATTCAACACGTGGTGAGCCAACAGACACATGTTGACACTGAAGGAAAATCTGCCTTTTTCCCCATGCAGTTCCCGCTGACTGCTGTGAGCAAGGAGTCTTGGATCCTTTGCTGAGCTGATTCAACTCTCTAACCCGTCAGAAAGCTATTCACCTTTTGGAGGGAAGATTTTCACTGTTTATTTTTGAGGTGTTCCCCCCCCACCTCGTGACAGTGACTTCAATTACCTTACAAAAAAGACCAGTGCATACCATAACTATCAGGAGGTCAGTAGACCAACCACTCCCCTCGGGGACACTAAACCACCACACTGACTTGGTCCCTCCTTGCCTGACTTTCCTCAGTCAGCTTTGTAAAACACTGATAAAACAAGTTTAGGGAGGCCTTACAAATAACATTTTGGCTTCAAGAAAGCAGTAACAGTGTGACAATAAAGAACAAGTCTGTTGCCAAACACAGATGTCCCATCTGATGTGTCTCACACACAGAGCAATACTAATTTAAGGCTGTATTTCACTGACAAATCCAGGCATGTCAGTGCTTGTGAGCCAGGAAGATTTTTTTCCCCATGGAAGTAATTAGCTAAGAATTACTATTGGAGACAAGGCACAGGGAGTGCCTTTATCTTACACAGGTAAAATAAGTTACAGCTGAGGAGTAGAACTGGAGTGAACTCAATAGGTCAGCCTGAACCATCTCTGCCTGGTCTCAGTGACCATTGTACAACCTCATTATGTAAAATACACCTCTATTTTCTATAATCTATTGTAACTCTAAGGCAATTACAGGGAAACCCATATGGTGTTGTACAATGACAGTCTGCAGTGGCTACAAATTGAAACTGAAAACTGAGACTCAAAGCATTGCAGAATGCAAAGAGGCGGGATCATCCAACTAGTGTCGTGGGGATGAGATGGAGATACCACAGACCTTTTCTGCTCCTGCACATAAAACCAGAAGAACAATAACAGAGGCTTTTTGCTAAGGTCATTGGAACTCTTGGGAAAATGTGGACCCAGAAATAAAAGTCATTGGTAAAGAAAGGAGACAGGATGATATAGCCGCATCTGTTTAGAGAGGCTTGATCAGGAACAGTAAGGTGCATGCACTTGTATGGCATGTCCAGCAAAATGTCCAGGTTGTATCTCATGCCCAGCTACCCTTGCAAAAAAACAACCTAGAACTATGTTTTTTAATACCATAGCACTACTGGACAACAGAGTCTTGCTGAATGGAAAGAGCATTTGTTTTCTTGTCTGGAACACAGGAAAATGTGCTTTTCCAATTAAGTCAGTGCTTTAGAATCCTCAAAACACCGTCCTAAAACAAGTGTTTTTATCTCTTTGTTGCTATGAGTAAGAGGATCCATTAGCTGGTCGCCCTAAGAATCATCAGCAAAATGTCAAATTAATCCTCCCCCAAGAGGTTGAGAAGATGGCATAAAAAGAAAGTGATGGTGGTAAAATAATGTATACTTAAAACAGTTTAAATTTACTGATGCAATTCCCAGTCTCCCGATTTAAATCAACACAAAAATAAATTTGGACACTTACAGTTTAAATCTAGTTTAGTTCGTGAGTTATTTAAAGCTACACTTTTGAAATCTGTGATGGGCATCTACGTGTCGATTTATACCAGTTTAACAACATTTATTTTAAATTTATATCCATAGCCAAGCTAGTGCATCATTTTCATAGCCAAAATTTTCATACTAAATGGATCTATTGTTCCCTTGAAAGGGGTTATTTTTTATATAACTCTTTTTTAAATTAGGGCATATTTACTCATTAGCAAGTCTTTTAGCCTTCTTGATTGCACATATATCTTTGGGAATGTGAAAGCAGGCACATTTTGCATTGGAAAGACAGCGGAAAAAGAGCCACTTCCCTGCACACCCAGCCATGCACTGAGGGGCTGCACCCAAGGTCTCACGGTTCAGTGGAGACATCTCTGTCCCAGAGAGCACTGTCCCTTGCAAACACTCTGCTTCTTGGACACGCAAGATTTTGCGGGTCACCACACTTTCCGGGTGGGTTTTCTGCCCTTTTTGTTGGCTGCTCGTGTGTACACAGGGTCCCAAAGGTGGCGCAGGGTTTTGGGGTTACTTCCCGAGCAGATCTCGTGCTGCATGGTTTCCTAGCTGTGATGTGTGACTGCTGCAGAAACTCTGAGTCACTCTGTGCTGCTAAACCGATGGCGAACAAGACGCCTCGTCCTCCACAGCAGCAAGGCGCTGGCCTGCAGTGCCACCGGGGACCAGCCCCGCTGGGGACCTGCCCCGCTGGGGACCTGCCGAGGCCTGGGGCTGAGCAGGGGGCTGGGCAGGAGGATGCCCTCTGGGGAAGGTGGCCCCTCGGGGAGGCAGATGGACTTTGGGGAAGAGGATGCCCTTTGTACGGGAAGATGCCCTTTAGGGAGGCGTATGCGCTCTGCAGAAAAGGACGACCTTTGGGAAGGACACCCTGTGGGNGCCGTGCTGGGCGACACGCCGGCAAACTGCTCCTTCGCCGACCTGCTGGGCGCCTGGGAGCTGCGCGTCTGGCGGGCCGGCGGCCGCCACGGCAACTGCTCGCAGGCGGGTGAGAGCGCGGCGGCCCCGGCCAGCGCCCCTCCCTGCGGAGCCCCGGGCGGGCGAGAGCTGTCCCGGGAGCGGGGCGGGGGGAGCGGCCGCTCCCTGCCGGGAGCCCCCGGAGCCGGCACGGGCGGCGGGGAGGCGGCTTCCTGCGCTGTTGCAGTTCCACCTTAGTGTGGGGTTCTGTTTCTCTTTTGTTTGTTCCTGCTAGGATTTGAGTAGGCCTCTCCGTGGGCCCCATGGCTTATGCCGCCGGCTCACTGCCCCTCTCTGACAGGAGCCTGCCTGCCCGGGCAGTGGCTGTTCCCAACAGGAGAGGGTGGCAGTGCTGGGGACAGCTGGGCACCTCCTGGGAGGCTGTCAGAGCTGGCAGTCGGGGAAGCCTGACAGCATCCAGAGAGATGGAAATACCACTTCCCTCGAGGGGATAATAGTAGTGGGGAGTTACTATTTAATGATTGTATGTCAATGTCATTTTAAAAATAGTAGATGCTTTGCATTTTCTGTGTCATCTGCTTTTTGATCAGAGGAGACAAGTAGCAGTACCGGCAGGGGAGGTGAGGTGTGTGGTAGGGTTGGAGCACTGATGTGAAGGATTGTAGGATGGGTGATGCCTCATCCCAGATGTTGGAGGGGAAAAGTTGTCTTTGCAGACACGATACCTGAGTGACACAGCATCCAAGACCTTTGTAGCTCTACAGCAAGTTGTGTTTAAATAAGCTGGTGTTTCCCAGTCACAGCTGTCTGGTGCTGCTGCTAATTAAATGTGCAGATACTGTCTAGCAGTGAAAAAAATGAGCACGTAGACCCACTGACAGGTAAGTGGAGGTCCTAAAGTGTCTTGATGCCCTTTTTCAGAAGACTGTATTCAACAAGTGTATTTTAGCATCCTCAAAAGTGCATCCTTTATACTACTTTTTTGTATTATTTTTCTCTCTTCCATACAGTATTTATGCCATAATGTTTCTTTATTTCTTTTAGGGCCTGTGGAGAAAAAGGTGGTTGTCAATCTTCAGAAGCTAGATGTGGCTCAGGATAGTCTGGGCAACTATGGTTTCTTCACTTTGATTTACAATCAAGGCTTTGAAATTGTGATAAATGACTACAAGTGGTTTGCATTTTTTAAGGTGAGTTAACCTGGTGTGTTCTACGTCTCTGGCTGTTGCCAAAATGGCCTGTAGTTAGGCTTCTCTTCAGTCCCTGAGTGCCACAGTGGGTCATTTGGGACACTTGATTATCTTTGGCTCTAAGGTTTGCCTGGATTACCAGATAAAGGATTTCTCATTTTCATAAGGAAACAGTGATCAGTGGTTGGGTAGGGAGCAGAGAGAGGGAAGAAGTATTCTACACTGGCCAGTATCTGAAAAAAGTACAGATGCTGCTACTTTCCATTCTGGGCATGCTTAAAGCAATTGAAGGCCTTCATGAAGCTAACTTTCCTGGTAGCCTGTAATTTCTTTTTTTTTTTTTTTTGACCCTGTGGACCGAAGTCAAATAGCAAATACCGTTGCTTTTATCTTTCCTTACAGATGTTGTCAAATGCATGGAAATTTTAGAGCCATCTGTCCTCCTTGATGGAGGATTTCTGAGATCTTTAAATTTTATTTCAGAATACTGCATTAATATCTAAGAAACCTTTCTGCTGTCTCTAATTATTCCTTTGGAGTAATACTGTTCTCTTCAGTCATTGTTAATGCCTTCAGGTCAAGCTGAAAACAGTGATGGTAGGCAGGGGTTAGACAGGAGAAAACACTCTTGTTAGGAATGCTCTGCTGTTGTCCTGATGAGTGGCATGATGAATCTGAAGGGTGGTTTGAACTAATCTCTGCAGGATGACTTTACTAACTGGAAGACGGATGCTTTGTGCAGCAGGGCTTCTCGGTTGGTGAGGGCTGCCCTGGGCAGGAACAATAAATGTGTTTTTGGTTGTTTCGGGAAGCGTGATCTTGTGTCTGACTTCAGATGAGTCAGTAGTAAACACCCAGGCCTTGTCCAAACATAAAATCTCTGAACTTTGGCTAGTACTAGGGAGGGTGAACAAATAACTTTTTCTCTAAATTGTCTTTCTGGGAGCCATGATAGATGGTTTATTTTACAGCAGCTATTTTAAAGTCAGTGTTTATGGGTGTTAACACAAGCGAGCAATCCACTCTCTCAGGGTAATTGTAATCATTACTGAACGGAAATGATGTAGAAGGCTCCAGTTTAACTGCAACCTCCTTGCAGCTTCCATCTGTGCCAGTTTGGGCTCATGTAAGGGAAAGGACTGAATAGACTGTTTAACACAACTACTGGGGAAGTTTACATGCTCATTGTTGTAGCTTAAGCCCAGTAAGCACCACTCAGGCATCAGTGGGATGGGGGAGTGAATTGGAAGGATAGAATTGGAAAAACTCATAGGCTGAGATAAAGGTACCTTAATAGGTAAAGCAAAAGCTGTGTGTGTATGCAAGCAAAACAACATGAGGAGTTCATTCAGTACTTGCCACTGTAGTAAGCAGGTGTTCAGCAATTTCCAGGAAAGCAGAGCTTCATTACACATAACTGTTACATAAGAAGGCAGATGCCATGATTCTGAATGTCCCTCTTTTCTCCTTCTTTCACCAGCTTTTATTTCTGTGCATGATATTGTATGGCATGGAATATTTCTTTGGTCAGTTGGGGTCAGCTTTCCCAGATGTGTCCCCTCCCAGTTTCTTGTGCACCCCCAGCCTATTTGGTGTCAGAGCTGTCTGAGGAGCAGATGAGGCCTTGGTGCTGTGTTAGCACTGCTCAGCTAAACTGCATTATCAACACTGTTTTCTTCACAGATCTGAAATGTGGCACTATATGAGCCACTATAAATAAAACGAACTGTCAAGGCCTAGTGCAGTCTTTTAACTGGAAATTTTTGAAATAACAATGCAACTTTTTTAACAAGACAGGCTCCTGTACTTGAGCAGAAGCAAAGTATGAGAGAGATAGACCTGGTTGACCTTCTCATCTGTATAAGACAGTGAAATTATATTGCCGTGATGTGCACTCCTCGTAGGTTTGGCAGGTGATACAGCAAAAACTGTACAGAGACTGGAGGGTAATCTAACTGAGCAGAATTACTCTGAAACTTCTCAGGCAGGGACACCTCTATGAGCTTGCCTGCAGTGGGAGGGCCTGCCTCAAAAGTAGCAGGAACTGCTGCCTCCGTGAGGACAGCAGAGCACTGTATGCTGTATATTGTCCATGAACTCGGTTTTGAGGTGTTGTCTCTGGCAGGGAGAATTCAGCAGTCATTGTTGGACTCATCTGAGGAGAATATAGTTGAACTAGGAGACTTTGGGCTGATGTTTTACACTGAAATACAGAGTTGCTTTAGAAGCCAATATGCTTCACAGTAAAAGAGGTGCTGGTTATCAAACAAATTCCTGAATGTGAGGAATTTAACTGTAGAAACAGTGTGGCCTGCTCTGGGATGTAAATAGATCTGTTAGGTACCAACTTGAAGACAGTTGAGAGTCACTGAAGGCTGCTGCTGTCCGTACCTTGTGAAATACATCCGCAGAAGATGAGCACTAAGTCAAATGGCTGATAAGCACTGATTTCATGTGTTGCATTGATTTGCAAAAGTACTCTTAAAACAACATACCAAAACTGTTACAGAATAGTTTAGGCTGGAAGGAGCTTCTGGTGGTCATCTGATTCATCTTGCTGCTCAAAACAAATATACACTTGAGCAGTAGCAGTACACAATAGCTTGCATTTTAGGGCCATGAATGTGTCTCAGCCCTTTGCAAACTAAGGGATTAATTCTTAGTTTTGAAGTTGGCTTTGGTATTAAGAAATAGCAAGCTTGTTTGGGTCATTGCTTAGTAATGGGGAATCCACCAGCAAGACATATTTAAATTAAAGACTTCTTTCCTTAAACACCATAGGGAGGATTAGAGCCAAATTCAGTTACCCTCTCTAATAATTTTTCTGCTGTAAAAGGAACAACAGATTACCAAGATGCAAGTCTGTTGCTAAGAATCATGCGGAAATACCACAGCACTTATAAATGCATTTTTTGCTGCAGACAACTACTTGTGTTATTGGGCAACAACATGCAATGTGTCTATGTGCAAAACTCCCAGTTTCACAACTGTCAGTGGGGACGTGGAGGGAGGAAGTAGTTCCTTACAAACTGCTTGACCTTGTGACATATTTAACTGTGCATATCTGTTTACTTTAATACACTAAATATTGCATTACATATGAAATAGAAATACAGCATGTCTGAGATTGAACAGAGGGAGGATTTACCAGGTACAATGAGCAGCAGTATTTAAGCCAATACAGTACTTTGTGAGTTTCAGCTATAGAAGTGCCACTTCTGCTAATTGAACCTACAGTGTATTTTTTCCTAGTGTTAAAGAATTAAGCTGTTAATTACTGACAGGAATGCTGTGGGCTTCTCTAAGTGGTGGCTTTATCAGAGCTACTGTACTGTGTAGATAGGGACACAGCCTGTTTGGCTATGCATGTTTCAATGAGTGTTTAATAGCTTTTTGTTCCTGTGGCTTACTAAACAGACACCCGCTAAAACTTTTGTAGGGCCTCACTGCCTTTACAAGGTATTTGTTCTTTTGCTTGGGGCCTGTGGGAAAATGACTTTATACACCAGAGGAGTGGATTGGGTGAGCTTATCAATCTTATTTTTTCCTCAATTTACTTCAGTATATTAAGTAAAGAAGCTCTAACAGTGTTTTATTTCTAACTGTTGTTGTACACAGACTTAAAGTTTGCCATATTAAATGCAGCATCCTACTGCATTCTTGCATTCTGCTTCTCGCAAGTTACAGTTACTCTGCCTGGTGTTTGCAGCACAAAATAACTTGTTTAGTATGTGCTTCTGAACATCCCTGTACTGAACTTGGGTGTGAAGTTAGTGTACTGACTCTTGGCAGAAGCTTGATCATGTGCTTCTGCTGGATGATACAAGGATTCTTTAGGATTATGCAATTTATAAAGCTTTAAAGATACTATTTTTTTACCCCTGAGGAATGGCAAAAGAAATAGGAACAGTGTAACATAAAAAGCTGGAGTGAGGCTGAAAGGAAAGTTGAGGCCAGCTTGTTTGAATTACTTGGTGTCTTTGAGGTATCTATTTATTGTTAAGACTACCTTTGAGAAGAGACAGTCTCATAAGATTCTCGCTGATTGTCCCTTAAACTGAGTGGTACTACTTCTGACCCCTGAGATGTTCTTCAGCAAATACCAGAAGTCTGGCATTTTTTCATATTGAAACATTACAACTACTTCAGCAAAAAGAAAGGGATAGATTTTAGAATATTTCACCACTCAAGTTACAAACCTTTTCCAGACTGACTTGATGACATCTTTGTCGCATCTTTTTCTCTCTTCCCCAATACTCCGAAATCTGGTTAAAATCAAGGACTGCTGTCCTGAAATAAACAGCCTAGATAAGTGACAGCAGTTAATCTTTAAGTTTTCAGGATATGGAAAAAAAAACCTCCAAAGCGGAATTCGTTTTATTTCATGTTGCTAAAGTAGAAGTGCTAGAGTTGCTGATGCTATTTAATCATCCTGCAAATCAATAGAAAGTCAGCTTTTAACCTCTCTTTTTTGGGCTTGCTTAACTGGCAGTGAGCGACTGCTGCTTCCCTAAAGTGTAAATCTGAAAGCACAAAACTCAGAATTGCAGAATGTTTCCTAGAGTAACGAAAATGCACCTGGAGTTGATATTTGCTTGTATTTTATATTGGTTAGCAAGATGCAGTAGTTTGTTCTGGTAACATCATCTACTGTATTTTTGTGTAGTTGGCATCTGCAAGTCTGCAACTCTGCTCTCATTCAGTGTGTGCTTCCCATAGTAAAATGCATAGGCACACTTGTAAATTTGAGAGATAAGTCTTTCCACCAGGTTTAATGTGTAGGGTAGTCCTGCCTCCTGGAACTCAAGTTGGCTTATTGCCCAGGCAGTGCTTAAATTGAGAGCAGTAGATTTAAAAGAGGATGGGATGGCTGCCTCTCTATGTGGCACTGCTGAATTCCTGTTAAAATACTGTGAACAATAAGGTCTCCATCCTTTCTTCCTTTCTTCTTAGTGAGATTAAAGATTTTAAAAAAGCTTCATAAACAGTTATGGTTTTTACTAGGACTAGAATTGAACATGCAGTTAGATTATGTCATGATGACCAACACAGGAAAGACTTTACTTTAAAAGTACACTTCACTGAAAAGCTTACCTGGGTTCAGGTATCTAACAGCAAGCTTTGACGTTTAGCTACATGAAGCCTTTTAAGGTTAGTGTTGGAGTGGCTTGGCTAAATTTTGGCACTAGGCAAAGCCACATGTGTTGTGTCAGGCTTGAGAAAAATATATATTTGAAATAGAATTAAATTTTTCTGTTTTCAAAGCTCAGAACTGGAACTATGCATATAATTTGGGTGCCTTTTTAAAGGAGTTATCCTCGATTGGTGAGGTTGCTGGATGGAGTTAATGCTGCAGATGTGAGCATTGGCTGATGAAGTTCTCACGTGACACAGCTACAGTGGTCTTAACTCAAAAATGAAAACCATCTTCTTAAGTCTGCAGAGAAATGCATGCAAGCAGTTTTCCAGCAGTTGCTGGTGATCACAGCTGTATGGCTGTTGTCCTCCATGAAGGATGCTGTTCTGGGGTGGGTTCTGTGGATGTTTTGGATGCTGTGCTGGCAGCATCAGTTGAGTCTGACATTGTAATTCCCATCCACCTGAGTCAGCTGTTGCTTGTGCAGTGGTGCCATATCCCTGTATGACTGACTGGTAGTTGGGCAGGTGTACTCATAGCCAGTCTTCTAAAACTGGTGCAGTCAAATTTCCTAGATCTCATCTGTCAGTCCTTCACTAGTAGAAATAAGAAATGCTGCTGCATATGGTTTTAGCAATGATTTGTTGGTGTACCTTCTGGTAAGCAGTGGGCATCATTGTTATGGCACTGATGAGGTTTTTTTAAAGGCTTGTCTGCTACTTCTCTACATCCGTGGTTCTCGATTAAAAGTCAGAGGGGGGAGAAAGCAAATTGTTACCTTATGTGGGTATATTTTCATTTCCTAGCTACAATGTTTCTTGGAGTTGAAATTCCCTTTGTCCAAGTGTCATTCATGTGTTACAGTCTCAAAGTCTCCATGTCCACTTTTCAAAGTCATTTCAGTAGCAGCTTAGTCTGATGCTCTACAAAAAGGTGGCTACAGACGACTTGAATTGCCTGACTTTAGGCTTCTACACAGTCTGTCTGAAATTGGCTTTCATGTCTTGTTTATATTGAAGCATTGCTACTGGCTATCCCTTCACCTCCTTTCTAGTTTTGCTGATATGTGTGAACTGAAAGAACGGTGTGCAAAATTCACTATGTTCACTTTTCCGAAAGATAAGTTGCATAGATGGTGTGAATGCTATTATGGTTATCTCTCTGCATCTTTAAAAAAACAATGAATTTTATCTCTGGAAAGGGAGAGGGATTTCTAGGAGAAAAACATCTTTTTTGTTGCTTTTGTTGTTTTAATTTGCCAGTTAGCAGATAACTCGTTGCCTTTTTTTTCCATGAAGGTAAGTCCCAAATCTGTGTTACTTGTTTTAATTCAGTATAACACTGTGTGAGGCAGGATTGTTGCAGGAAGCAGGCCTGTTCCTCTGATAATCCTCAGGTATTCTGATTGAAGGCCTATGGTTATTGAGAATGGCTGTGCTTGGTCCTCTTATAATCTCTGGCAGCTTTTAGATAGAAAAGACAGGTATTAATTTCTACTGTCATGTAGAGCCAGAAAAAGTAAATTGGATGTAAAGTCACTACCTGTTGCTTTTGGAAGTGTCTGGATTTCTAGTTCTGCTGTTGTGAAGAGGGTATTTCTCAAAAGTCATCTCTGGACCTTCCCCTTGGTGTTTGGCCAAGTGTCATTATTTCCCACGTAGCATAATCTTGCACAGTGAGATAGGAAGAATAGAAAAAGGCAACAGCTCAACCTTCTGGTGCCCCCACCCTGCTCCAGCCAGAAAACACACTTGGTGGGTGTAGATATGTTGTCTCTGGATCCTCCAGACTGGGGACAAAACAAATTCCCATTGTTCCAAAACAGTCAGAGGATTAACCTTTAATTTTATTCCTCTGATCAATAAACCTAATTATTTCACTGTAAGTTCTCCTTCAGTGTAAGTTCTCACAAAACCTCAACATAGTCACAAACTTCCCAGTCTCTTTAATTAATCTTTTCCATCTTGGGGCATTTCCATCACTGTAACCCACCACCTTCTTCAGTAAAGAAGCTGAGCAAACATTTTGTTGAAACATAATTACAAAATCGCTCTACCATTGTACATGTGCAGCTCATATAGGATGAAATTTAATGAAGTTTTCTTGGACTAGGAAACTTGAATTCTGTTTGAGTGTTTGTTTTTGGTTTTTTTTTTGTGGTTAGAAGAGTAAAGTTGAAGCCTTTGTTGCATGGGGTTTTCTGGTGCCTTTGTAGTGTAATACAAAACAGGCTTTAACCTTAAGAGATGAGTAAAGAGCCACACACAGTCCCAGCCTGAGACATTCTGTTGACAGAGAATTGCTAATCCAGAAAATTTATGTAGCTGGGAAAAGTGTTAGTGGTACCTGTTATATGAAGGCACATTTTGCTGAATATATTAAATTACTACTCCTCTTCAGTGGTAAAATGAAGACTTGTGTGGCTGAACAAGGAAGCGTTAGGACTCAGGACTTGAGGTTTTAGTAGCAGTCTGCTGCCAACTTTAAATGAGCTGTTCTCAAGGGATCATCATTTCTTACTGTCTCATTTTAATAGTTTGTGTGAAATTGTTTCTTGATGTTTTGCCATCACAGCTCAAACCTGAAAAAGTGGCTGCAAGTTTCATCTTTGGTTTTGACTTGTGAAATTAAAAAAACAGTGCATAAATAGTACATAAATTTTAAAAGAGAAATAGTACGTGTCTCCCTGAGAGGTTACTGGATGACGAACTTGCCATCTTCCCTGTGTTTGAGTCTTAGTTTCTCACACTTCTATATCAATCCAGAGTTAGTTTGACTGGTCACATATTTGGCTAAAGAAATCTCAGGGCCTTGAAGAGAAGGTTGAATACTAAGAGGTCTTTTACATCTTGCTGTGAAAGTAACTGTTGAACCCAAACGATTGGCACAGGTTAGTTGATACTGATACGAATGCATACTTCGTTGCTAAAAATGGAAGTCACAACCCAATTGTCTTCTGCAGCTATTTGGTAAGTATCAGTTTCTTAACTTCTGGAGTGTGCTTGGCCACTTCCTGTGAAACACAGGCAAGAAGAAGCAGCTGAGTGGGTGGGGAACTACTGCTATGCTGACAAATGCATCTGATTAACGCAAGCATAACTTCTTCACATTACAGTACAAAAAGGAAGGCCAGAATGTAACCAGCTACTGTAATGAGACCCTACCAGGATGGGTGCATGATGTACTTGGCCACAACTGGGCTTGTTTCATAGGACACAAGATTTCTTCATCTCCATCAGATGTTCACATCAACGAGCTACCTCTCCAGAAGCCCATGGGAAGGTAAGCAACAGATAAGTGACCTTTTACTGGAATAAAATGTTTCATAACAGTGCTTGAGGTTTTAGCTAAAATCATAAGAGCCAATTCTAGTACTGGGGGCAAAGTTAATGCCAGTGGTAATGTTGGAAATAAACCTGAATGCATAGGAACAGAGGAGGGTATGCCTCTTGCATCACACAGTTTCTCCTTCAGTCTGTGGTGAAGCCCAGTTATAAAACTGGCATGTCTGAAGAAGATGGTTATATCTAGTCTGTCTCAAGTTCTAGAAACCTTGCCTTGATCCATTAATTCCATGTTTCTTTATCAGTCCCTACCAGAAGACACTTCCAGAGTTAGTCTTTTATGTACTGAGTTTAGAGAACACCTTTAGTTTCAATCCCTGTCCTTTCCTTACTGTTTTACTTGCTTCCTTTTGTTTGCAGACTCTCCCACAGACGTTATGTGCACAACTTCGACTTTGTAAGTGCTATCAATGCTCACCAGAAGTCATGGAGAGCGACAAGATACGAAGAGTATGAGAATTTTGCCCTGGAAGAACTAACTAAAAGAGCTGGGGGTCTCTATTCCAGAGCTTCAAGGTAGTACGACACTTTGTTCTGCAATGAACCCCACTGCTGCCAAGAGTCTGCTTATATTTGTCCTGGCTCTTAGCTGTGTTTTGGCTTGTAGTTCAGATGTTTAATCAAGTTTCAAGGACTTCTAGTTCATGTTCATGGGATGTGAACATATTTTTCATCTGAATGATTATTCTGAGCATCTGTTGTCTCAAGCAGTTGGGACAAATAGAGTCACCTACCCTTTAGTCTTGCCCAGTAACTTGCTGCTGAACTCATATGTGCAGGGGAGAAGTACAGACAGTCTTAGTTGTCATCTCACTGTTGCGTCTGCTCATCAGCTGCTTGCCATAGTCAGGATTTTCTGCTTGTGCTTCAGTATTGGTTCTGCTAGTTCATAATTGCAGTTGAAAAGCTGTGAGCTGCTTTCTGCTCCTAAACATGAATATCAAAGATTTCTGAGGGAATTCCCTGGTTACTTTGATAATTTGCCACGCCTGCAACAAGAGTCCCCTAGCAGGAGTAGAGTGTCTCAGTGAAGAAGCATGGAAGTAGCCTGGGAATGCCTTCAGGGTCTTGCAGACCGCTTAGCTGAGAGTAGTAATGGGAAGGGGTACATCATCCTCTACGTAGTTAGAGAACTAGAGTTTTTTGATCTAAAGATTCCCTTCTTTATAGCTTCTTCATAGTTTTGCTTTTTCCACTCTTGGTATTTCTGTCAGTAGGAATGTTACTTACTTTTCTGAGTGTGGCAATTATATGTTTCTAGAAGAAGGTCCTACTAGAGAATAAAAATCTGCATGGGAATATCATGCAGATTATGGTTTCATTGTATAGATAGAAGTCACCTTGTAGATGATCTTAAATACAGTAACCTATTTGGAAGCTCTCTTCCACCCATGCCACTACCATGACAGTACTTGGTTGGCCCTCTCCTGCTTTCAAAACAGACTCCAGTGTCTGGTGTTTGTGAATGGCACCTGAGGACAAGCATCAGATTATGTGAAAATTGAATGCAGGAAGCTCTTGTCTTGCTGATATGAGCATCCCTTGGCTGCAGGTGGAAGATGAGGACAGGTAACATTCAATTCTTCTTCAAAAGTCACAGTAAAAACTTGCTCCAGAGAAGTCTCCTGGGCAAGTGGGGCTGGAGTTAGTGAATTGTTGGTGTAAGCCATGCCCGTGCCTGAAGTGAAACACTCTGTAGTTGCTGTCAGTGCATGCTGCTTTCTGCAGTCAGATGTTCTACATACCTTGTGATTGCAGTAAAATAGCTGTTGCAGAACTGTGTTCCTATAATCTCTGAGAGTTACCTCAGCACTTCAGGTTGGTGCAGAAGTACTTGACCTCAGCATGGATAAGGAAACTCCCCTGTCTGACCACCCAGGAGCCACGCTGGCAGCCACATCGCACCACCTGAGCTGGGACCAAGGCCCCGTCGCAGCTACACCCCACACTCATACTCAGAGCAGGCTTCCTTACCCTCTCGACCCCAGGGTTCCCATAGCAGCATCTCAGATGTCCAGATCTCTAAAATTATTTAATCTTGGTGCAATAACTAAATAACCAAATAGCAGCTCAAGCCGGGTGCCTCTGAGGAGGGACCTCAGACAAAGGAGCCCCTGGGCTTTTATGCCCCCAGTCTTAAGCATGGGAAGGTCGGGTCCTCTCTGAGAGTCCTGTCACCTGGCTGGGCCACAGGTCCCTGTGTCCTTTGTTATGCAAAAGGATTTTGCCACCCGGAGCTCAGTTTGAAGCTCACATTGCAACTTGCAAACTGAGCTACCTGCACTGAACGTATTCCTCAACAGCAGATAGTTAATAATATAGTTCCCTCAGGAGCAATTTGAGTAGGTCTTGAATCCTGCTGAAGCTTATTCTCTTCATGTTGACACCCACTGAGTTTAGATGGAGACTATTTTAAATTGCATAGTGTGAAGCAAGTCCAGCTAGTAGAAGCCAAAGATGAAAACTGAGTGTTACGTAATTGTTTCCTTGCCTAGAGTGTGATGTTTCTCAAAAGCATTTTCTCCTCTTTAGACCGAAGCCTGCACCTCTAACACCTGAGTTAGTCAAGAAAGTTTCAAGCTTGCCAGAGTCCTGGGACTGGAGAAATGTGAATGGTGTCAATTATGTCAGCCCTATTCGGAATCAAGGTAAAAATAAATAAACAAAACCTCTGCCTTCAATGTTCTAGAGCTCCTTTGATGTAGTTTGTAATTTGCTGCTAACCAGAAGGTTTTGCCTAGTGTCTTGCAGCTGACAGATTGCACCTTTACTGTGAATAACGTGTGGAAACTGGGTGGAGTGCTGGCTAACAATGCTGTACCGAAATAGGTGATGATACTGTCTTGTCCAGACAGCACTGACTTGCCAAGTTGTGCCACTGAAAGCCAATTACCACAGTACCCTGCGTAAACACAGCTGTCAGATTTTGTCCAAATAATCTCAGCCATGGTTTTCTGCACACTGACTGAAGTGATGTACATTTAATTTTTTCCCTGATTTCTTCTGATGGCAAATTATCATGCAGCTTTAATGAATAAACCCATGAAAATTGTTTATACTGCCTCCAAATCTTATCACCCGGATAAATTTAGGTATTACTTACATGGCTAGTTGCAAGAGGAGACATTAGTCACTGTGAAAATTGCAGACAATGATGAATATAAAATACTGGTAAGAACTTAAAAGGATACCATGCTGGTATATATGTTGATTCTGTAGGGAGTGTTTTATAGCACTGTGGTGTGAGATGCCTGAATTATATGGTTATATAATGGAGGCCAGGAGTGAGCTCATTTAATGTGTCCCTTCCATGTGCCACCATTTGCAGATAAACTTGAATCTACTGGTAGCTATCTTCTGGCAACTTCTGGGAGAAGGAAATATAACAACATTAGCATGGTGGGGAAGCGATGACTTAAATCACTGATCCCTCATTTATGGCTTAGTTCTTCTGACAAATTCTGCCAGCTGTACTCCTGGTAGCAGAAGCAGCATAGGAAGGCTTGTGGAATTTCTAGCTATATGGAAGCACTGGAAGATGGCAACAGGAAATTATATGGTCGTCTGTAGGTGTGAGTCCTTTACTTTCTCCTGGTGTGAGCTATGAATATCCGAAGGGCTCTTTTATCTTCCAAACAACTGAATACTCAGTTCCAGACTTACCCTTTCTCCGTTATGTTGCTTCAAAGTTTCTCTAAAGGAGAACTAGTCTGTTGTTTCCAATAATAAAGCTTCCTACACTTTTTATATAATCTGAGGGTCCATGCTGAGTATGTTAAACGTCTGTGGAACATGCATTCTGCTCCATCAAATTACAATTTTAGCTTTCAGGCTTAAAAAAAAACCAAACCTACAAAAGAGGTCATTCTGTGGACTTTATAAATACCACTGTGGTAGCAAGAAAGAAATTTAGCAGCCAGTCCAACAGACTTCAGACTGAAATGGTTGCGTGAATTGTATTTGTCACATTTTTGCACACATAATGCAACAAAGTGTTCTGCAGTGTGGCCCATCTCAGATGCTGTGACCGTATAGTGAGTGGGAGGCATCTTTCACTGCTTCACTTTGCCCTGCTGGGAAAAGTGTTCATGTTCAGGCTGATTTGGTCCTTTCTCTTCAGAGATGCATCTAACTGAGTGAAGGTGCAATTGCACAAAGTCTTGCTGTTGTAATAGCTCTGCTTTTATACACCTACACAGTTCAAGAGAAAGTATTTTGTTTTGTTCCTCAAGCCTCCCTCCTTTTCATAGCTCTGTAATATTTCACTTTCCCACTGTCAGGAAACAAAAGAAGATCAGGCACTTTGATGACAATCAGTTGATAAAGTAGGACCTCATCCAAGTAATTGTTCTTCCCTGTGATGCTTGTCATTCTACTTCCAAAGGCTTTTAATGAGTGAAAGGAAGGTCCTTGAGAGTGAAGAGGCCTAAAGCTAGAGGCAATACTAAATTTTGATGCAAAAGTAAGGAGACTTAACTCTCTGCCAGGAAGCAGAAGGGAAATTAAGGTGCCTCTGAAAAGCCAGTGTACAATTACATGCCCTTGGGAGGCAAGGGGAGCAGGGATGAATCCACTATATCAAATGTGCTATTTATTACTACTATTCTCTTAAAAGTCAGTTATTTTAGGCGTAGCTGTAGGGGTGGAATATTTTTTCAACTGGAAATTACAGGGCTAAATCCATTGGTAGATTGAAATAAGAACAATATTGTTAGTGTTCACTTCAAATAGTTCATTGCCCCTTAGCATATGTGCTCCATAAAGGGTAGATAGAGCTTTCTCAGCCCTGCTAATGCAGTCCCTGAAGCTTCATTCTGAAGGAATAGGGTGATTGGATAGCTCTTAAATGCTGCTGCTGAAAAACACTGGAGCAGTACATTGCCTCTTATTCTTGAATAAGCTCAGTGTTCCCTCAGAAGCTGCTAGAAGTGGGTTTTGAATTGCACGTATAAAAGCTTAAATGAAGATGTAAAGTTTTTGCTCTATTGGTTTTCAACTTCTAATCAGTGTCTGGTAGGTTTTAATTCCTTTCAGTGGACTTTAGGAGTAGTTGATTCTGATGACTGGTGACTAGCCTTGTATATGTTACTGACTGCTCCTTGTGGTTCTTTTTTCTCCTCTTCTCAGGCTCATGTGGCAGCTGTTACGCGTTTTCCTCCATGGGCATGCTGGAAGCAAGGATACGTATCCTCACAAACAACACTCAGAAACCGGTCTTCAGTCCCCAGCAGGTTGTGTCTTGCAGCCAGTATTCTCAGGGTAAGGATGCTGGTGTATATAAAGACACCTTTCAAGCAATGATAATGAAGGAGACTCTGTTTTAAAAACTTCCATGCCTTCCCCATCACACACAAGTTAGTTTTTTCATAAAGTATTTGGCAGGGTATACTTTATAGTACTTTATTTGAAAAAAAAAGTAACAAAACCAGAGTTGTCAGCCCACCTCACTGCAGCAATGGGATTGAACAAGGAGAAGTTGCCCTTATGCTCAGGATGTTACTGGATTTTACATCTGCCTGTGAGATGGGAAATATCTAAGGAGTAGGGCTCAAAATGTAGTTGATTACAATGCTTACCTAGAAGGAGTGGAACTAAATATTCTCCCAGTGGCATATTCAGAGGGAGGAGGAGCATACAGGGAGGGGGAGATGAGCAAAAGCAATGGCTAAAGCTTTATAGAGGCCTGTATCCTTGTTAGGACAGATCTTTATAGTGCATGTAAGTAGCTGTTCTTTCTGGAAAGGAGGGTCCATGTATTAATGTTCCCAATATAGCTCCCACAGATGTAAATTTTCCCTTGTATGTTTCAGAAAGCTGTCTGTAGCTAACTGGAATATTTGGATGATCTGGGTCACTGCAGTGTGTTCAATACCATATGTGAAAGAATTACAAAAGATTTAAGTAGGAGATTCTCCCACCTCAAATAACATTCCAAGGGAATAAGCACTTTTTTTTTTTTTTGGTTAAGGTTGTAATGGTGGCTTCCCATATCTCATTGGTGGAAAGTATGTCCAAGACTTTGGTGTGGTGGAAGAGGACTGCTTTCCTTACACAGCCCAAGACTCTCCGTGCCTTTTCAAGCGCAGCTGTTACCACTACTACACGTCTGAGTACCACTATGTGGGTGGTTTCTATGGAGGCTGCAATGAAGCCCTGATGAAACTTGAGCTTGTTCTGCATGGCCCAATGACTGTTGCCTTTGAGGTTTATAATGATTTCATGCTTTATAAAGAGGGGATCTACCATCACACCGGGCTCCAGGATGATTTAAATCCTTTTGAGTTGACCAATCATGCTGTCTTGCTGGTGGGCTATGGTAAAGACCCAGAAAGTGGTGAGAAATTCTGGATTGTGAAGAACAGCTGGGGCACCTCATGGGGAGAAGATGGCTACTTCAGAATCCGCCGTGGCACTGATGAATGTGCAATTGAAAGCATTGCAGTGGCTGCAACTCCTATTCCAAAGTTATAATGTAGGGTGTCTCCATCCAGTGCCTTGTCCTGAGCCATAAGAACATACTGATGATTGAAGATTCTGGTTAAAATCTGTCCTCTAGCTTGAAAAGGCAGCTTTAAGGAATTTTTCCACAGTAGAGCAGTTTCCATATGTTGAGAGGATGAACACTGTTAATTATGCTCTGTGCGCTGGAGGCCTCCTCTCGAGTCTGACAGTAGATCACCCAGAATGGCAGTTTTGGTAACAGTGGTGATTAGTTACTCATCATTGGATATACATCTTCAGTTACCAGTTGCATTCTTTTCCATGGGCAATCTTGACCTTCAGGTCTCAAAGGGAAGTGTCTGCTATGTTAATCCGTAACTGCTTTGAAGGGACACTGTAGTGCCTTATTCTCAGAAATCAGGAAGTCACTGCAGTTTGGAACATAAGTGTGTATTGGAAAGGGAATGAGCAATTACACTGATTAAAATGAAATTCTAAAGCTCTTAAGTGTCCTGTGAAAACTGCATGTCACACCCTTATGACAATAAAAACCAATTTTAAGTTTCAGGCTCTTACTAAATGTTCTAGTTCCGCATTTTGTTGCTGTGCTTCGCAATTGATCATTTCGGAGTTCAATAAAAAACACCCCATTCTTACAGGAGTTTGTATTTGTGGAAGAAGTTAGTTGTTTTGGTGATCTGTCTATGAGTTTTGAGCTTCCTGTCAAGAACTTTTTACTTTAGCAGAATCTAAACTGGTGGGAAAGAAGGATGAGAGGGGAGAAGAACTTGTAATTTTGCATCTGAAGCTGAGATTATCACAGCAGCATCAAGCAAGTTGTCCAGGAGTCCAGTAGTCGTTGCTGTGGATGTAGGACAATTCATTGAGTAAATTTGCTAATTCCCCAGTAATCCTGTTTAAATCCTTTCTGTTAATCTGTTGCCCTATTTCTTTCAAATATACAAGGTAGAAACATAGAGCTGAGAGGAGGGATTGCAACACTTGGAATTAACCATTTCTCAGCTAGCAACACAGTACTTTGTTAGTGCAGCTGTTCACCTGAGGAAACAAAAATGGCATAGAGGTGAGTACCAGCTTCATGCGTAGAAGGTAACTTCTTTAGTAACTTTCTATTAAAATGTCACCAAACTTACTTTGTATTTTCCTGTGTAAAATACAGTCTCATGGGTGGTTTTTTTAGGTGTGGGGAAATTCATAAAATGCAGAAAAATGGAACAGTGCAGGGCCAGGAGTTGAACTTGATGATTCTTGTGAGTCCCTTCCAACTGAGCTTGTTCTGTGGTTCTGTGAAGATGTGTTTGGAAATTTAGAACTTGTGTTTTGCCAGAAGTGGAACAAGTGACTTCTGAAATAGCTCATATTGTGAATTGGATTGTTTTAGCTTAGGGGGCTGGGGGGAGGAGCTAGGTTCCTGGATTTCTTTAATAGCTGTAACACGTGAGATTAGTTTGAGAATAAGGTTAAAAAAGCTAGGTGTTTCTTTTTATTATGTTTCAGCCATCAGGAAATTGACTGCTTATCACCAAACTGTTGCTGACACTCATGGCACCACGAATATAAAAACACACACTACTCACCATACGTTGTATTGTGTTAGCTACGTGTGTTTTGAATAACATTCTGTGTTATTTTTGTAGCAATTCCCTCATCTGTCACTTCTTGTGTGTGGCCGCTGCACCGGTGCTAGTAGGTAGATGGGAGCGTTCTCAGAGTGGTCTGTCACTGTCACTGCCCCCAGTGACTGTCATCAGACATTGCTGTTTGCCTCTGGCTGGCTGCAGTGTGTGAATGTCCCCATTTTCTGTATTCCAGAGTTGCACAGAGGAATGTCAGTCAGCCTGATGGAGCTCATATGTGGATATAGATTGGTTTTTTTGGCTTCTTCCTATAAACAGTGCATTAGTTGAAGTGGAAAACATGCTGTCGCTCAGGAGAATAATTGTAGGGTTGGCAGATATGTCTTGTAGTGAACATGTAAAGCCCTAATATATTTAACTTATCATGGAAGGTTAATAGATAATGTCATGGCTGATAAATACTTACAGGGGAAATAAAGCTTATCATCAGCCCAGCAAATAGAGATATTAAAAGTTTGGTGTTTTGAAAATTAGTATATACAGAGGACAAATAAGATACATCTGTTTAAAAGTGAGGGTATAATAAATCCTTAAAAACTATTAAGGGCTGTGGTGGAGTCTCCATCACCGGAGTGGGATGATTTTCCAGTTTGAGCGCTGCCCCTGACACCAGAATTGCTCAGAGACTCATGCAATTGGTTTATGAAGGAGACATGGCACAGTCATCATGACTCCTTGCTCTGTGACCTGAAACACAAGTTGATATTTAACTTCCAAAGTTGTCAGTCTAACTTTGCAGTGTAGAATTCATATAAAGCAACAGCAGAGATTTTTTTTCCTAGATTTGTTCAAAGTGCTGAAATTAGGACTGAATAATTTTAAAGTTGTGTTGGTCCAGGGATCTTGGGAAGACAGGAAAACCAGTGCACCTATGGAGTTTATTAAAATGGCAAAGTGGCAAGCGCAGGAGAATATTATAGCTTAATAGCTTCTTGCCTTTTTTTTTTTTTTTTTTAATGACTTACACTTCATTCATTGTTTTCTTGTCCGTTGTTGGAGGCTTAAAACTAGCTTGTAAAATGAAGTTAAGAACATTAGACTACTTTTGAAAGTCCTGCTAAAATCAGACTTCCTATGACCTCTGAAAATACTAAGATATATGTCTAAACTACTTTGATCGAGATGTGATTAAAACAAGGTAGGTAAAACAGACAGTAGGTAAGTCTCTAGGTATTGTTAATGGAACATTTGCAAGGATGTCAAATGGAGAATTTTGAAAAGCATTTTTTCCTCAATTTTTTGTATTTTAAAAGGGACAAATACTGAAGGAGGGGTGTTATTTATTTTAGAAGACAAAAAGGAAGATGGACTAAAGAAGCATTTTTTCAGTGGTTTCACTCTACAAAACAGCATTTTTTACCAAGATTTTCAGTTTTCAGTTTTTCATTCTTCCCTTTTGGAAAAAAAATCAGCATGTTTTTTCCCCCATCAAATTATTAATTTCTTCAGAAAAGCCATTTCTGGTATGTGTTAAAAATCCTGTTAAAACATCAAAGCCATGATGGATTTTACTTCCACCTGAATGGGTGGGACTTATTTACCTCTGCTCTAGACAATCAGCAGGAATAGAGCTTCCTGATACCACTGGAACTGTCTCACTTTTGGTTGAAATAACCTAGGAAATGGCATGGTCTCCACAGTGTAGTGAAGAGCATGATATGATGCCAGGAGCCTCTCAGGTATGTGGTGCAGCAGTGGGTAAGGAGGGAAGTTTTGGAAGCAGTTTGCCCAGATCTGCCTGTGACTGCAGGAACTTGAGGGCATTGCAGGAGTGGGGCAGGGACGGGGGCGGGATTCAGGCCACAGGTGGCCTGAGCCCCTGTGTGGAGGGGTCTGTCCTTGCTGTGTGTCTTGCAGCACAGCCTTTCTAATTCCTTCATTTGCACCACGAGAGCAAAGTAGCACTTGAGTTGTAAAATAAAGTGTATTAGTGAGGTCCAAAAGCCTGTGGGTGTGAACGCTCTTGTAGCCAGACCAATTAATGGCTAACTCTCATTTTCCCTACTGCAGTCCATTACACATGTAGACATACCAAGTTTCTTTAAAAAAAGTTGATCTCAGTATCGACCTTGAATTTGAAATTTTGAGGGCGAGCTTAAGCATATTTAAAAGGAAACACAAGTCCTTTCCATATCCTGAGCAATATGGGCAGCATGTCACAAACAAAAGACGGAAGCTTTGACTGCAGTATAAAATAATGCAACATACTTGACTACCCCTTCTGAACAGTAAGTTTTAAGTGAAATGTCTCATATCTTGTTTCACTGAGACCCAGAGTACTTTATGTGCTGAGGAGAAGGTATTGGAGACTACAGCTCAAGCAGGCTGAGATTTCTCTGATGGTTGCTATGGCTTCTGGATGTGCTATAGGCTGAAGCTGTGTGAGCATGTGTATCTGTATGTTTAGGTTTCCAAAAAAGTACAAAGCATTTAATGGCAGGTAAAATGTTATAAATAACCTGCAACTTTAGGAGGTGGTCAGGTGCAGGACATTAACAAGGCATCAGTTTCTTCAGTTGCCTCTGAATGACAGGTGGGGCAGGAGGAGGAGAGGTTGAGACCTTTCCGTATAGGCTAGAGAGAAACAGGCATGTGCATATGCAGAATTTTTCTATATCTGTAATAGGAAAGGCACTGACACGTACTTCTGCCAACTATTCCTCATTGTTTCATTTGGATCAGCTGGCTTGATCCAGCAGATTATATTTAGCATGAGATGCACAATCTAAATTAAACTCTCATGGTAACATTTCGCTAGGCTGATAGTTTAGCTCATCCTCTCCAAGCACATTTTGCTATTTGCACTTTAAGATATTTGTGCATGCTTATGCTTGAAGTGATCATCGGGACCTCTGACTTGCCTCATTAAATGGAGAATACTTTTAAGAGCTGTGTAGAAGGGCTGATATCACTTTAGCAATATGACACGTGATAAATTGTAAGTACTGTCATAACCACCAAAGATATTAAAAGGGATGTCTTTGCCCTAGGAGGATTTCAGAATCTTGGAAAACCTTGTACATTTTTAAATGTCCAGCAGTTCCAACCTTGACGTTCTTCGTGTCAGATGGGAAAAACTTCCCAAACGCATTAACTACATGTACAGAACCCTTATAATTATATTTAGCAAAGGATACCTACATACAGTGTGTGGGTTTTTTAAAAGTTCATTTAATTAACTTTTCTTTTATTCTCTTATTTAACACTTGAAACACTAATACAAAATGATGGCCTCTTCCATTGTTCTGTTTAGCATTAAGCTGGAATAAATAGGATTTTTGGTCTGGACTGTACATGGGATTCCTTAAGGTTTTTCTTGTCATTAGCACTGATGACTGAAGGAAATTGAGTATCTCAGAAGGCAGATCTTCCTAAAAGCAGACAGTCCATGACCTCTGGGAGGCCATTACTCCACCTGGAAATGGGGTACCAAACAAGCTGTCTCCTGACTTTTGATTTAGTACTTTGTTCTTGGTCTGACTGTGCCACTTCTTGCTCCCAGACCTATCTCTGCATCACAGTTCCAGAAAATCTTGAGCCCACTTAAAATCTTGATCCTATTTTGGGACTCTCTCACTTCTCCCTGTAGGTGTTTAGGCATAAACAGGAATACTCCAAAAGCTTGACATTTGGGTGACTAAGTCTGCAGTCTGTACTATATTTGCTTTGCACAAAGATTTCCTTCTAAATCTCATACCTTAATAAGACTGCTGAGTTTCATCACTCAGTTACATTTCTCTCTGCTTGTCTGAAACCCCCTATTGACCTTGGGATTATATGCACAAGTTTAAATTTCAGCAGGATAATACCTGCATCTAGTTGTGGGAGGGGAAAAAATCAATTACCAGAAATGGACTAAAAGGCCAAATCAAATACACAAAACTCAGCAGTGGGATGATAAAATATAAGCAATGAAATGCTTCCTTTCACAGAACGTATCTATTTTCTGTGTTTGCTGCCTTGAGGAAGAGGGTGATTGCATTTCCCTGATTGTTGGGAGCTGATTTTTAAGCTGTAACATTGAAAGGGTGACTTTCTTTTTCTTTTTTAATTAAAGAGGCTGGCAAACCAGAACTTGAGCTCCATCTTATCCCTTAGGATTGTAGAGGTTTGTAATAGCACCATTAAAACGTCTCCAAATGGAAAATGCATGGGACCATCGGGGTGTGGAAGAACCAGGAGGGATAGCAGGAGATGAGCTATAGGAAGGGCAGGTGCTGATGCCACCTGGGTTGGCAGCATAATAAGTTTCCAACATATCTGCATGAAGTCCTTTGGAACACCTAGAACAGGTAACAAAGAGTAACCTAAAGCAAGAGACATCTGAAAGAACCAATTGCCTTTTAAAAAAAAAATCAGTGGTTTGGGTTGGTAGGGACCTTAAAGGTCCAACTCCCTCCCCTCACCCCATAAGCATGTATGCCACTCGCTAGCCCAGGTTGCTCAGGGCCTCATCCAGCCTGGCCTTGAACCCTTCCAGAGATGGGACATCTACAGCTTCCTTGGGCAAGATGTGCCAGTGCCTCACCACACTCACAGTAAAGAATTTCTTCCTAATATCTAATCTAAATCTCTTTTTTTTAGTTTAAAACTGTTGCCCCTTGTCCCATTGCTATCTACCCATGAAAAAGTCTTTCTCCCTCTTTTTTATAAGGCCCCTTTAAGTACTGGGAGGCTACAGTAAAGTCTCCCCAAAGCCTTCTCTTCTCCAGGCTGAACAACCCCAGCTCTCTCAGCCTGTCTGTAGGAGAGCTGCTCCAGGCCCCCGATCATCTTTGTGGCCTCCTCCGGGCTCACTTCAACACATCTTCCTTGTGTTGAGGACTCCAGAACTGGACACAGTGATCCAGGTGGGGGTCTCACAAGGGCAGAGTAGTGGGGAAGAATCCCCTCCCCTGCCCTGATGGCCATGCAGCCCAGGACGTGGTTGGCTTTCTGTACTGTGAGCACACATTGCCAGGTTATGTCCAGCTTTTCATATGTGAGAACACCCAAATGCCAATAAGAGGTGATGGTAAGAAGCACAAACCCTTTTCAGCAGCTTCCAGGTAAAAAGTCTAGATACTTCAGTAAGCAAAACCTAATGCTTCATGGAAGTGGAACAGATATGAAGCAGTACAAGACTCCTCCAAAACCAGCACCTGAAGGCTAACCTAGGGATGAGGAGATGGTGGGGGCTGGGTAGCTGGCATCCATTTCCTTCCTGTTGCTGCAAGAAAACTTGGCCAAAGCACTGTGATATATGTGGGTATGGGTAAGCAGGATAATTTAACACAGAGCATGGCACTTTTAAGAAGGTGGGTGTCAGAGTGTTGTTCTATGTTTTAAAAAAGGTTACTTTTCCCTTCTATAGGTGTTGCATTGAGTTTTGCTGCACTGCTACTGGAGAGAAGCAATGTTAATTACCACAAAATCTCTGGCTTAAGAGTTCAACTACAGGTCTTCCAGTACAGTTCCTTTCCTCGACGGTAATTTGTGTGCTGTCTTGAACCCATGAACAATTATGTAGGGCAAAGCTCATGTTTACCCTCTAATTTGTTTACACTCTTCCCACTTCCACAAAAATAAATGCTGGCTCTACCAGGACAGGTGATGGCCCTCTTGTGTTATAGATCAGGTAAAAAAATCATAGCTGGGAGGCTGGTTACCAGTTGAAACGGCAGCTGTCTCACTGCTAAGATAACTTCCAGAATGGGTAGGGTTTGGGTTTTTTTTGTTCGGAAAGAGTGCTAAAACCGGGATAAAAGTGTTCAAAAAATGTGAGAAAACTAAACCCTCCTGGTATTTCTGAATTACTTAGGGATTTTTTCTTATTTTGAAATGTTTTCATTAAAAAGCTACAGAAGGGAAGATTTGAGAAAAATGCAAGGTTTCAGCTGCTTGCTAACATGCCCTGACGTTCCTTTTATATATATATATAGAAGGAATATATTCTATGTATGCATATATACACAAACAGAAAGGACTGGGTTTTTTTATTTTCTTGCAGTTGAGAACTCTGACAAAAATCCCAATCTGGACACCCTTCACCAGATAAACTGAGATCCACACAGTGTTACTCATCCTCCTTATCTCTATTTTTCGTTTGTCCTTCCTGTTGAGATAAGGCTTCCAGGACCAGGCCTGGCCACCATCCAGGGTCGGAGCATTGTTCAGCACACAGGAGCCTTTCTTGCTGAGCCCTGAAGTGCTACTCTGATAGCAGGCTAAATAACAACCAGTAAAAGGTGGAAGGAAGCCACGACCAGCACTGTCTTTATAAACGCCTTTGTTGTGTCTTACTTGCATCTTGGGAGGTTTCTGGAGTGTGTTGGTGACAACTTCTTGTACAGATGAGTGAGCTGATGACGGAAGATGCTCTGCTGGACCACATACTTACAAAACAAGGGAGTACTGTACAGGGATGTGAAAACTGGGGGCAGCTGTGGCTGGCAACCATGAAAGACTGGAGTTCAGGATCCTAAGAAGAGGCAAAAAGGCAAAAGTCAGGGTTCAAGCCTTGAGTTCAGGAGAACAGACTTCAGCCTTCAGCTTGGGAAAATTCTCTGGGAAGCCCTGGACTGAAGAGGGGTCGAGGAGAGCCAATTGATTTTCAAGAATCACCTGCTCCAAGTTCAAGAATGGTCCATCTCCACTTGTAGGAAATCAAGCAAAGGCAGCAGGAGGCCTGCAAAGATGAATAAGGAGCTTCTGACTAAACTCAAAAACAAAAAAGAAATGTATAAAAGAGATGAAAGGGACAGGTGACTGGGGATGGATATGGATTCACTGTCTGAACCTTGGTAGGATCTGATTAAAATTATTAGAGAGATGCCTCTGCCCAAATTAAGGTGCAAATGAGACCATATGCTGAAGTGAATAGTATGAATTTTATTTAACAGTAAATGTGAGGCAGAGAGAGAAAGAAGTATAAGAAGAGAGGAGAAGGGAGAGAAAGAGAGAAGGTAGAAAAATATTACCGTTCTGTGGATTCCAACAGCATCCCATTGGTCCTCTTCTTGTCTTTTTGATCATGAGGGTCCTGCAAAACACAGAGTTCAATGGACTAATATATGTTCAGCCCAGGTGGGAGTGCCCAGGTTCCTGTAATGGTATCTTCAGAAAGAGAAAGAAAGAGAATCCATGGAACAACAGGCTGGTAAGCATCACCTTGGTCCCAGGAAAGGTGATGAAGCAAATCCTTCTGGGAGTAATTTCAAAACACAGGAAGGGTAAGAAGGTGATTTGGAGTAGTCGGCATAGGTTTATGAAGGGAAATCATGCCTGACCAAACAGATAGCCACGTATGATGAAATCACTGGGTGTGGATAAAGGTAGAACAGTGGATGATGAATGCCATATCCAGTTCTGGGCTCCCCAATACAACCAATAAGGAGAACTGAGTCCAGCAAAGGAATGCAAAGATGATTAAGAGTTTGGAGTATCAAGGAGAGGCCAAGAGAGCTGGGAGAGTTCACCTGGAGTAGAAAAGACTCATAGAGATCTTAAAAAATCTGTAAAGAATACAGAAAAAATGAAAATTCTATTTAAATATTTAAAAAAAGCTTTTTATTGTGTGTGTGATCAAACACTGAAACGTTGCCCTGAGATTGTGAAGTCTTCCTGCCTCCACTGGCCCTGCTTTGAGCACGGTGTTCGGTTCAGTGAACTCCAGAAGTACTTTCCTACCTCGGTGGTTCTGAAATGTTTGAAATTACAACAAATACAACTTACAAATTATACTCCTGATGAACTTTTGTCAGGTAAAGGTAGCATCTTTTCTTGTTTTGTTCTGTGGTTTCAATTTGCTGTTACAAGGGAAGTGATGTAAGCCAATGCATATTAATTTAGGATTCTACTCATACAAATGTCCCTGCACATGAAGTTGGTGCTTCTGAATGAGCACCATTAAAGATTGATAGTTTCCAAGAACCAGACTTAAATCTACATGAATTGGACAAAAGTTTCAGCTTCAATGTGATTCAGTCCTGTTCTTAAAGGAGATTTTCTCTGTGGAGGACAGGGTAGATTGTTCTCTGAGTTCCTGTTTTGAGGGTTTCAAATGGAGCCTCATGGGAGGGGTATATAATGCAGGTTACTGATTATCAGAAATATTCTAGCTTGACTTAGACATGCCCATGTGTAGCACTGTAACTGTTTGATTCTCATCACACAAATACTCTTCAGTACCTGAAGAGGGTTAAAACTGCTGCACTGTCAGCTTGTTCCAGGCTTTTGTTGGTAGCTCCATAGTAACATTCCTGCAATGAGTGTGATGCTTCCATCTGCAGCTTCAGTGAGTGCTCTTACACTTCGCTTATTGAATCTGAGGTACAACAAATTTCCTTTGGAACTGGCACATTTCAGACTAAATCTGTGCTGTATGATGCTTTCTCTGCTGTCTGCCTCAGGGACAAGCCGTTTTACTTTTCCTAGAGTATTACTGACCCCCCTGTTATTAGATTTTACCCTTGGCAGACATTCTGGTCCTTGCCTTATTGCTTTTTGAGTTGCACTGTGGTCATGTATTCCCAGGTGACTGTTCAAATACACTTGGTGTAAAATGCACTGCAGCCCATCTGAGAGTTTTGCTGCAGGCTCCAAAGGATAGACCTTAACTTGGATTTTATTGGGCTGTATGGATCTATATGGATGGAATAGAAACCAGTATTCTTTGCATCTGAGCACTGGCTGTGTTCACATAGGTCTGATGGATATGGAAGGGATGTTGGAATATGCAATGAGTAGTCACACTGGGTCCCTTTATCAGACTAAGGGTTGCAATTGTGAGAGAGCCACAAACCCTCACTCTTTTAATACAATGATTCATGCACCACTGGGTGGTTAACTGTGTAGCTAGCAACTTTCTATTTATCCCATACCCCAGAATTAATTGTAATACATCAGTCTGGCAAAAAACTGTTGTGTAGAATGTCGATGTTTTGTTTTTCTTTTAAAGCAGGATATAAAATAATCTTCTAATCTATGATACTGATTTGCAGGTATTTGTGTGTATATATATATGCATGCATACACACACAGATGTGTATTAGCATGTCCTGGATTATGCTGTCATTTATATCATATTAGGTAAGATCAATATGATGGTAAAGGTCAATCCCTTCAAGACATTCAAAGCTACCAGATATAACATTAATAGCTGTGGTGTAAAAACCGTACGTGATTTTAGATGGCAATCTTTTGAATACATACATTTCTAATAATCTGAATTTTGGTTACCACAATATAAGAAAGATATTAAACTACTAGCGAGCATCCAAAGGAGGGCAACAAAGATGGTGAAGGACCTTGAGGGGAAGCCATGTGAGGAGCTGCTGAGGGCACTTGGTCTGTTCAGCCTGGAAGAGACTGAGGGGAGACCTCATCACAGTCTGCAACTTCCTCATGAGGGGAAGAGCAGGGGCAGGCACTGATCTCTTCTCTCTGATGACCAGTGACAGGACCCAAGAGAATGCCCTGAAGTTGTGTCAGGGGAGGTTTAGGTTGGATATCAGGAAAAGGTTCTACACCCAAAGGGTGTTTGGGCACTGGAACAGCTCCCCAGGGAAGTGGTCACAGCACCAAGCCTGACAGAAGCATTTGGACAATGCTCTCAGGCACATGATGTGACTCTTGGGGATGGTGCTGTGCAGGGCCAGGAGTTGGACTCAATGATCCTTGTGGGTCCCTTCCAACTCAGCACCTCTCACGGTTCTGTGAATGTCTTTCTTTTGACAGAAACTATTGCCTTGTAGTTTCATTATCTCAGACAGCATTTTCGTTTTTAAAAGGTATGTTGATAACAAGTCTGGTGTTCAAGGCTGATGTCCTTTTCTGTGGTGTATGCCACACAAAGAGGAGAGATAAAATCCAGGATGCAGTTATGCTGTCCTTGATTGTAGTCAATGCAATTGCATCTTCAATTTTATTACTTGTCTCAGAGAAAAATATCTCTACTAATGATACAGAAATAGTGAGGAATTTCTGGAAATTATCACTGTAAAATGAGTTTCAATTTTATCCAGAGTGCAACACAGCATGTAATGCCTTAATTTGATGGAATTTTTAAAAATGTTATTATTTATGACTGAGATATATAGAGTTATCAACTCTGCCAATTAAAATAGAATTTTAATAGACTCTATTAATAGTAGTATAGTATTAAAATAGAATAACAGATTGGAAGAAAATACAAAATTAAAACAGCATAGATATACATAATGTCACCTGTAGTTTCAATTATTTTTAAAAATGATTTTATAAAGTTTAAAATGTACATATACCAGAGAAAACACAGACAAATGAAGTATAAACACAGAAGTATCAACCAAATTTCTGGCACGTTTACATATTCTAGTTGCCTGGACAGCAGCAGAGTAAGGGCTCAGAGGCAACATCTGGTTCTCCCTGCCTAACAAGTTACTCGGTGTCAGCTGAGTCCTGCTAACCACTTACCTGTGGGTGGCAGATGCAAGCTGGTGTGGTTTATATTACCTGTCCTTAAGTGTGGTCTCAGCTAAGACAGATTTCCTTGCATCATCTCCAGGCTTAGTGCACTTTCCTGGCCACCTCTGCCTGCAGGAGATTGCTGAATTGCAGTAACCTGTTTGTGTGCATGAAGGGATCAGCTGGCATCATCAAACAAATTTTGCAGTGATCCTTTGAGTCATAAACAGCCCAAATTATCTGCCTTCTCCCATGACAGTGCTGCAGCAGGGCTTCAGATTGATGATAGGTCCCCACCTCCCTGCCCCAGTGCCTTTGGATGGCAAGGAGGCCAAACCAGTGAAGATACATAGTTCCAAAAAAGTAGAGCAAGGCACACCTGAGGGCCTTCTCCCACTTCAGGAGCATTTCAGCAGCTGGTGTCTATAAAAGCCAGCTCACCATGGAGTTAGGACATCTGGGTACAGCTTTCATTCAGCAAGATGCTTCAATCCATACTTCACTTTAGCTCAAGGAATCATTCCTCTAACTGCAGTGATCCCTCCTCCATGTTCACCCTGCCTCTGAACACCTCACTGAACGTCTCACTAGTAGTCCTACTGCCATCCCAGAGTGACCTTGATTAAGCCTGTGAGGAGCTCATTGTACCAGGGTGCTGCCGGGGCCAAGAATTTAGCCACATTCAGAGAACTGGAGGTTTAAACAAGTAACATGATTATCCAGAGCTATTATAGCTAATGCTAACAAAAACTTTGGAAGAGAGATAAAGCCTCATGCTTCTGGGTGTAGACCAGCCTCTAACTACACTTATTAATAGCCTAAGACCTCCAGTTACCAAATACCTGCTTTCAGGGACCTTCCGAGCACTGTTCTCTGAGCAATGGCCATCATCAAAGAGGAGTGAAAGATCAGATGTAATTTAAACTTTATCCAAAACAGCAATTTTGTTATTTCCAAAATTGTTAAATCCTCTCAGCCTGTTCTTTGTTTAAGCTCCAAAATGGGAAATCTTCAACTTGGTGAAGAAGTGTGTGGCAATGATGAGTGTTTAGAAGTGCTTGAAAATTGGATTGTCTCAGGAAACAATGGTGCTGGAAAGGCAAGAATTCACATACCATACACTAGCAGTAAAAACAATAATAAGCTCGAATCATGCAAAGATACTAACTGATAAAACTGGTTTGCCTGTCAAGTTTTAGTCTTTTATGATGCCCATACCTAACAAGGCTAAGCCCTTTAAAATTTTCTCTCCAAACAGGATACAAATAAAGGCTTGGTTTTGAAAAGACAATTTATCTTATTTAAAAAAAAACCCAAAACCCTCTTATTAAAAAAAGGTTCAAGGAAAATAAGACATTTTTCATCTCGAATTACCTATTTCCACTTTGCGTGTTTATGTACGTATGTGTATATATACACACAAACTTTAAAGTTTGAGTTTAAAGACCGATTATAAAAGATTGCATAATATGAATGTTCTGAATTCTTTGTCTACTAAAATCCAGCTTTTTGGATAGATGACAAAATTCTAATGCCATTTCAATCCACACTTGGGTAAGAACTCCACCAAATAATATTACAATAAGTAAAAAATATGCTTTCATTTTGTCAAGAACATCAATGAATATAAAAATTATTCACTGATAAGTTGCACACAACATTAAAATTCTGTGGGTTTGCTATCAAAGCTGTTAAAAGAATCAAACATCTCTAGGTAATGGGTAGAGGTCTCCAGCTAAGCTGCCTAGGTAAAATTCATTGTGTTCTTCATTCAAAATACAGGGACAATCATGTCAGTGGAAGGATTTACTCAAATGGGTTCAGTTCTTTGCAAGTTTGATATCACTTGTTTTGGAAAACAGACACTGGCATTCATATGCTCAAATGCTGTTACGCTTTCATAACTTCTAATTGTTGGAGACATGAGATAAGCCTGGATTTTTTGCATTTTAGAGTCCAGTTGTATGAAAAAAAAACTAAGCAGGAGCTCCGTGCTGCATTCAGATGGGAGCATGCTTATAATCACAATTATGGTAATGAAATTTAAAAATATGTATCTGCTATAATTAAATTTGTGCAGCCCTCCTAGTATGGGCACAAGCAAAGATGCTGTATATTGCTATAACTGCCTCTTCTAGTGATTTAACTGCATTCACACTGACTTACATGGATTAGAACCAAATTACATCCAAAGCTAAAGTCACACTGGTTTAATTTTAGCACTTTAGTGGAGGCATGAAACCTCTGAAGGGAGTTTCCTGGTTTTTTTGCAGTGACTGGCATCTTAAAGATATCTGGGAACAAGCATAGGGTGATAAACTATCACCAAGGCGCTGATTCAAAATCTGTGTGTAATACTAGTGCACAACAGAAACACTGTCCTTTCAGCAAGGAGCCAAACAGAGAACAGGACTGTTGCATGAATTTTCCTGCAAAGTCTTTAGCAGCCAGACTAATCCCAGACACACCTCGTGCTGACCTTTACACACATATGCACAAAACTTTCTGGGAGACTTCCTTCCCCCCATCCTTACTTACTTCATCTCCCAGCAGGGCTGCCTGCTGGACCTGGTGATCCTGCCTCCGTAAGAAGGGAGAGAGCCTCCACCTACCTTGCTCTCTTTCCTTCCCTCCCCAGTCCCTCACTCCCTCTCTTCCCCTCAGGCTGGCAGGATTCCTCGGGCAGAGCATGCAATCAGTTTGCAGGCAGCAGCCGCAGCCACAGGGAAGATGCAGAAGCACAACCAAAAGGAGCACCTCTACAAGCTGCTGGTGATCGGGGACCTGGGAGTGGGCAAAACCAGCATCATCAAGCGTTATGTCCACCAGAACTTCTCCCCCCACTACCGGGCCACCATCGGGGTGGACTTTGCTTTGAAGGTGCTGAACTGGGATGCTGAGACTGTGGTACGGCTGCAACTTTGGGATATTGCGGGTGAGTACCGAGGAGAACCCCTTGCCCCATAATCTATCGAAAGACAATACAAAATGTAGACCCCAATTCATTTGTACTGATCTAAAAGCTGGGAACTGCCAGTGCCTATGCAGTGAGGAAGAACAGATTGAGGAGAGAAAACTTGAAGGGCAGATTGACATTTTGGAGTTTCCCAAAAACCAGCAGACTCCGAAACTAGGGAAGTCAGAGAGTCAGAGTGGAACCTGTGCTATCTGATTTTTCTCCCAAGCCCTTGGACATATTCAGGGACCCAGGCTCCCCTCTCCAAATGCCCCAGTTGTTTACCTGCAGCTGACAATGTTCAGTTTTGCCTCCTTAGACTAACAGATCTCTGTGACAGGAGGAAGAGTAACAGAAATGTCCTGTTATATCTTGTTACTTTGGTGGAATAGATGTGGCATTCAGTAAGATGATTAAAATCATTTTTATGGTTTAAAAAATAAAGTGTGTATCTGACTTAGTTTATCAAAATACTGTCCTTCTTCCTGTCCTTCCTCTCTCTCCTACCTTCCCTCCTTTAGTCAAATGAAAGCAACTTCTTATGTGTTTTAGAAAGAGAAATGTTTCTATTTGGCAATAATTCTGGTTGTTAAAAGTATAATTACTCATGTTTAAATATCCTTGTTCCAACGTCAAGCAAAACAAAAGATGATTTACCCTGTGCAAGGAGAAAAAGAGCAAAGAAGTCCAGATATCCCTACATGCTTACATCATTAAAACCCACAGAATTTGACATTGTTGCTGTCAGTGCCTCAGACGTTTTCGATTTGGCTTCAAATTAAACTCACAAATTTTTTTTTTGCCACCTCCTTTCTGAAAAGTAATGAATTTTATTTCAGTCCACACAATAAGTTTATCTTGATGGCATATATCCCATGCTGTAAGTAATCATTTTTCATTTAGTGAATTCAGGAATCAAATAAAGCTGTATCACAGTAGGTTACAGCATAAAGGATGGCATTTAAAAACTCAAATTAAGAAGTTACTTTCATTAAGTAGGGAATAAAAGTGAACATCATATCAGCTCTTAGGCAACTGTGCCAGCCTCAGTGGCCCGAGTTGTGGGCTCAGTGATTGAGTCTGGAACAGCACTGGGTAAAACTGGTAAAATGAAAAAATTCTTGACATTCTTATCGGCGGAGGGAGTGCCTTTCTTCTGCTCTGAGCTGTCTCATGTCTGAGCTCTGAATTTGGCACTGAGGTACTAAAACTTATGCAACAACACTGCTTTATGCAAAATGTATAAACTCCGCTTTTTCACACACTAATACAGTCTTGTGGTTTTATGGTGTTAAATACATATATGCTCAGTTTTCTTTATTAAAAGTTGGAATAACGGAGCAAACATTTGTTTTATTGTTCACCAGTGACTGATTATAACAACAAGTACATACACTGCCAGAAAAACTTTTCTGCATAAGAAAAAAGCATTTAATAGTAAATTCTGAATGTATCAGGGACTTAAAGAATGTATTTTGCATGCCTTGTGTCAGAGATTTATTACACTACTAATCATGTGCTGGCAGATCATATGATGTAGCTTTCAGTCAGGCTGCAGAAGCAATTACACCTAGTTGTAGTGCTGAATGACTAGCAGGCTTTCTGAGTTACCGCACATGACAGAGAGAATTACAGCACAGTACTAAATTTCGTATGAATTGCCCAATTCAAAGCATCATTGTGAAGGTCAAGACAGTGGTCGGTAATAAAAAGAGTTGCTGTCTTAGCTTTAATGACTTCTGCTTAAGGAGCTTTAGCTGTTGCTGACTGTACATAGAAAGTAAGTTCTGTAAGCAACACACTGAATTCAGATGACCATGATGCAGGCATAGATGTTATCACAAATAAGGCATCTGGCTGGTGAGAGAAAGAGTGGTTTCAAAATGAAAGAGAAGTAAAACTGATTGGAAATTTGGAGAGAATGGAAAAGAATTCTCCTGGCTGTGGCTGGGCATGTATCATCATTTGCAAAACACAAAGGGGCAATGAGAAGAGGGAGGAAAATAAAATCTCTGGTCTAAGAATATCCTCTCTCTTTCAGTGGAATCTCTTTTATTAAGTCAGGTTTATCTCTTGGGGTAAGGAAATAAACTTTCAGTCCCTCACCAAGCTGAAGGATGTTGTCTTAGCATGCAGGACACCTTGAATTGAAGCAAATTCTGCAAATGCATCAATAATATTTCATATCAGTAATTACATATGAATACATATTTATATATGTATGTATATATAGATATCAGGTACCATTTTAGCTCTTATATCCTCTCCCCTCTCCAATTTACAGGCAGTGAACCCAGTACCAAGCATATGTGTACTCTTCCTTGCTTTTCACACTGTGGATCAGTGGGTAGTAAATTGTTTAACAATCTAGAAGTAATTTTCTCAAAGATGTTGTGAGTAAAACCAGTGTCAAGCTTATCTACATTACTAGTAGGATTTATGTACATGGTGACTTCATTGGAGGAGCAACATATTCCAGCTGTGCTAGGACCAATCAGTTTAGCCTGGTTTACCCTTACCGTACATAAGAAGAAAAAGTAAATTTGGTTCATCTGGTGCCATCTAATTAAACATAGTTAATATTTCTGTAACATATTTTTCTGTATTTTTTAATTTGGTAAACAAAACTATAATTAGATCTAATAGCTAAATGCTGAAACTGCATTTTTTTAGATGAGAGAGAAATGCCAAAAAACAAGGATAACTAAGAATTACAAAAATTAATTCAGGGATAATGTAGGCTCTGCATCACACATTGTTACATTAAGACAGGGGTTTTAACACATAATATATTCCTGAAACTGTGGGTGTTAGGCAGGAATGGTAGGATTAACCTTCATGCTATGTGATGTTATGGTGTTTGTGACAACATGCTGTCATTAAAATCTATGAACTTATGTCTGATTCAGTGAAGTGCCTGAGTTTGAGGTGACTGAACGTTTAGTATTGTGCGTGGGAGGAGATATACATGATAAAATTTTCCTTGTCTTTAACTTCTTCACATCAATTCAATTTTATTTCACCTTATGTCACAAATTATCGTTTTGGCGTTCCTGTTAAAGTGTGCCATCACCTCTACTGCTGTGTCATACAACACTAAATCTTGCTCCTCAGTCAATTTGCCTTTCTTTTCTTTATATTTTCTGCTGCCTTTGTGTGCATATCCTTTAAATTCATTAAAAAATTGTTAGAAGGAAAGCTTTAAAAAAAACTCTTAATCATATTTTCTACAAGGTTACTGTGGATGGGATTGGCCCTGCAGATGCAGGCTGGCACACCCCTTCTGCAGAAAACAGCTGTTGCAGACAACAGATCTGGGAGTATTTGCTATTCCCTTCTCTGCAAGGCTGCTCTCTGTGCTACTGTCTGTGTTTTGTGCCCACACAGCCCAGAGATTTCCCTGAAGACCAGCTTTAGCTGCAGATTTACTGCAGGGAGAAGCTTTGAGTGAATCAGAGAGCAGAGAGCAGCACATCAGAGCCTGCTCCCTGCTCCTTTTCCACAGCCATCTCAGCATCCTCCTTATCACTCCTGCATATGAGTGGGCTGGGCTATTCATTGCTACCAAAAAGATGTTGGTTTGTGTTTAAAAGGCTGGTTCTCATCTCATAAAGAGTTGGACCAATGCTTTGGGGAAAGAACAGTTCCATTTCCTTTCCCTGTCACTTTCACCTTCAGAAGCAGTGGTCTTCCCACAGATACAGATGAGTGTCTCTGCAGTTGTAAAGGTTTTAGGACCATTATGCTGCGGAGGGAGTAAGTGGAAACCTGTTCACTAATGCCAGGCAGAGCACATCCTCAGCATTTTAGACTTCCAGCGGCTGCAAAGCATTGAAGCACATATGCATAAATAAGATAGTCATGGTGATTCCTAGGCTAAGTTACCTTGAAATTACTGTTCTGCAAACATAAATAAGTCCCTTGCTGTGAGGATTTTATTTCAGTATAGATTGGTGGTGAGATCTGTGGGCCAGATCCTGCTGACAGCCTGCTTTTCTGCATTCTGGGGTGGTGAACATCAGCTCAAGGCTTGCTTAAGCTTCAGTCCATAAAGACAATTATTTGAATTCAAGTGTGAATGTTCCAAAAGTTGTTTAGAAGTGAAAGGAAAAAAACGTTTAAATCTTCTCCACAATTTCCAGCTTCTCAGTGTTGTCTAAAGGCTGTCTGTAAAGCAAGGTGGTTCCCAAAAGCATTTTTCTCTTAGGACAGTGGCAAGAAGTAGAACGCATCATAAAACTCAGCACTGGGCAGTTTTAATCAATTTTTAATTTCAATTTTTGTGCCACACTTCAGATGCTGTGGTCAAGATGGTGGAAATTATCTGAGTTATAGAATTTTATCATTATTTTTTATACCTTTATCAGAGATGAGAGTGGTTAATGAAAATTGTAGATTTTCTGTACAAATTTATGTGAGGTAAGTTTTTATAAATTATGAAAATTCAGCTGTTGATTGCTTTAAGCCCGTGAACTGATAGCTTTCCCATGTTGTAGAAGTGCCACTGAGATTAGGATAAATGTGCAGGCAGCTGCCCTTCAGACAGGGAGTCCTTCCCTTTAATAGAAATCTTTTTGCTTTGTCACTTTGGTCTCACTGGGTTCACTTCCAAGTAAAGTAGGATTCATCTGAATTAACAATTAAACATTTCTTCTCAGTCCCCAACTACAAAGGGACCCTAACCTTAGGTACCTTTTTAATCTAATTTAGGGTTGATAATGCCAACATAAAGCACCATCTCAGTGAGCAAAGGCCATTGGGTTTGTAGGGTTTGATGCCAAATGCCAGTGGCCTTGCAAGGGATGCAGTAAAGTACAACGGGCCAGATCACATATTCCACAAGTTTCTGACCCTTCCAGTGAAAAGCAAAACCAATCTTCCCCAGTCACTCTCGCAGTAAAGCAGATTCTAATGTTCAAAGCTGCCTGCGAGATACCACTGAATACCTAATGGTTAATCTATTTTCCAGCCTAATTCCTGCCTAAGCTATTGTGTTGCTGAAAACCTAAGGCCAGATTTTGACATCTTTAATACGTCAAACAGTGCCTGTTTTTACAAGTAATTCTGCTAAATGAAAAAGTTTTAGGAACCTCATCTATTAATATAGAATTTGGTTCACATAATGGAAAAAAGAGTCCTTCTGCATTCTTAGACATATTACTTAGCTCTCCAAGCTCAATGCAAATACTAGAGAGCACTTTTTCCACAGTGTAAATTAAATAAAAGTCATTATGCAAATGTCATAAAACTAAAACTCTGATTTATAAAGCACCTCCTTTTCCATTCAAAATTGCCTAATGTGTTCCTGTCAAGTAAATTCATACCTTAATTAAACTGATGGAGAAAAAGACCACTTCAAAAAGAGTTTAGACAGTTTATCCAGCCAGCAACTCCATTCTTTCTCTTTCTTTGAAGTAGTCGATGATGGAAATTGGTTATCTCTGTCTTCCTGCAAAATGCTGCTTTTACAAACACATTGGCTTTTCTGTGCAGTGAAAATCCTATGCATCTGAAAAAACAGCTGGAAGAAAGAGGGAGAACCAGTGTCACGCAATTTTTCAGAAATTTGTGGGCCACTACGAGGCAGAAGAGCACAACACAGGAGCCTTTTATTCCTCTAGTAACTTCCTTCATCGTGAAAGATTTCATGCTGCAAATGAATAATTGAGTTGATGTTCTGTGACACCATGTCCCACCTATCTTAGTGATCTGTGTTCCAATAAATATGGGTGAGGCCTGAGTTGAGCTGCTCTTATATCACCTACAGTGTAAGATATACATGCATCTCAACAACTTTGCATGAGAAGCATAAAGTATCACTGAAATACGATATCCATCAAAAATTATTTGTATATGTTGCTGCTTACCTCACTGCTATGTCTCTAATCAGACATTGGCTTTTGTTTGAAGGCACCTTCTTGCAGATGAAAAAAGAATTTCTCAACAAGGAGATTATTTAATAGCACATGACTTAGCCATTGGTCTGATTAGCCCCCTGATAGGAATCATAAGACATTTGAATAAAATATAGACCTAAGAAATTTTGAATATGACCTCTTCTTTCCCAGAAATAATCTATTTCTATCTTGCTTTATCAATAGGACACAGTGTTTCTTTAAGGTAAAAAAATTTGACATTAATTTGGAGAAGACAGGCTTCTTCTTTGGTTTCTGTATCATGTGAATGACTTTCTCCTTGCTGCCACAGTGCTTAAAACCAAAGATAAACATCACAAACTGATGGTGTTGACCCCATAAGTGAGTTCAGTGCTATTTCCATTAAATGAAAGTGCATGGTCTAGAAGCCCAGCAATCGGCACTTTTCCGTTCTCAGCCCTCCCTTACATTTGACAGCACAATTTCTGTCAGACAAATCCTCCACAGGTAACCTTCCTGGGGTCACAGGCAGACTGTCAATCTTCTTGTCTTCCTAACATACTCAAAATTACTGACATTGAGGAAATAAGGCTAGAAACAGGTTTGCTTTGAAAGTTTCTATTTTCATAGCACTTTTTCCCAGCTATGGAAGCACGTACAAGAGTTGTCTTGCTTAAAGACTGCTGCTGTTGTGAAATGTTTCAGGAGTTTATAATTCTTCTTTGTATCACAGCTCAGCAGTAGACATTAGTGGAAATTCTATTTTTTATTTTCAAGAAAAGTTCTGTGTAATTTATTTTTTCAGCGTTCCCATGAAAACAGCAGATATATTAACAAATCCACAGCTGATCAACATACCACATCCCGATGCTGTGTGTTAATTTGGTCATGCTGTTAATCATATAAAATGATAGATATTTATAAATGTCCATGCTTGAATATAATAATGTACTGCTAACTCACAAAAATTCTGTACTTTCCCAGAAAGCACTTTGAATTCAGCAAATAAAACCATAAACCTTCTGAACAGATCTACTATGAAACTCTTCCCAGATTTTTTCTCTGGAGCGATGCTTCATATTGCTACTGCTGTGCTATTTCTTAGAGAACTTTCCATGTTTGTGGGGCTTTAAATTCACCTTCCTCACCACTGTGTTTTAGTTTGCCAGTAAAAGTAAACTTTTATTTTAAATTTTAATTTTTATATTTTAAAGCAAATACTCTGATGCCTGGTATGGCTCCAGAGCTATATTATGTTACTGCTGGTTATCACTTGCATGAGAATATGCAGGATCCTCTTCATGAGTGAGCAGTTTGGTTGTGTCAGATGTTTTAGACAAAATACCACAGTACCGAAGAGCTTTTTTGTAACTCTTGTTGAAAGTCCTATAATGTACCCAAAGACCCTTGGCACTGTCCACAGACTGAGAAATCTGGCAGCCTAATAAGACCACACATTCTTTATTCACATATTACACGTACTATTCACTTATAATGAACTTCATTAAATTTCCTTGGGTGTTTGCTTGAAAATTCCTTTTTCTTGCAATATTTTCCTGAATTTTCATACAAATTACTCCAGCATGGTACTTATAATTATTTAGGCAAAGAGTTGTTTCTTAGGGACTTATAAAATGAAGTCCTGCCTTCATTAATGTTATCTTATAAAACACGCTCTGTGAAATACTGACCTAGACTGGAAGCATTGATTTTTACAAGGTGGTGTTTTTTTTCCCCTCTTACTTTCTTCATTACAGGACAGGAAAGATTTGGAAACATGACCAGGGTGTATTACAGAGAGGCTATGGGGGCGTTTATTGTCTTTGACGTTACAAGACCTGCAACGTTTGAAGCAGTGACAAAATGGAAAGAGGATTTGGACTCTAAGTTGGTTCTTCCAAATGGCAAACCTGTGCCGACAGTCCTATTAGCAAACAAATGCGACCAGGGAATAGATGTTCTTATGAACAACGGCATCAAGATGGATCAGTTCTGCAAAGAGAACGGGTTCGTGGGCTGGTTTGAAACATCAGCCAAGGTAAAGTTTCCATTTCTTTTCAAATGTTTCTCAGGACAGAGAAATCCGTTCCTAAAATAGTTCATTTGGTCTAAATGTTCACCTTGAAAAGCTCCTCTCTTGGTGGAATTAAAGGTGAATTTGTAAATATATAGTACACATTTCTATTCCTTTTAGGTCTTTTATTGCAAAACAAATTACGTGCAACATTCTGAAATGCAGCTGCTCTAATATGGTAAGCCAGCAGTGAAGTATGTACCCAGTCCACAGGTTACTGCACAATAGCCTGGGGAGGAAGATGACCTTAGGCAAGGCATGAAAGCTACCTCTTGTGAATGACATGAGGATGCTTTTTATCATTCTTAACATTGAATATTATCTCTAAATATTTATCTAACCACTTTTCCCAAGAAATACTGATTTGAGACAATAGCTTCATTGCCTTAGATTCCAGAAATAAAGTCAGTCTATTGTAGTGCTTGTACAATGCTTACTGTTATAAACTCTCATTCTCAAAAGCCTTTTTCAAAAAAATCACTTATCTGGGGAGGAAGGAAGTATCAGTGGTCAAAGTGCTGAATGAGCTGTTCTGAGGTTCAATTCTTTGCCTTGGTACAGATTTCCTGAGTGCATGGAAAATTGAGATAAAAATCAAAAAAGGCAGGTGGACTTTCAGATTGTAAAGGCCCAAGGTACATTGGCACTGTGTATCAATTTGAGATGTCTTAGTTAATTTCAGTGCATGAAGGATTTGTAGCGCTAGCATGTGAAATATTGATTTGAACACAACAATTCAGTGGATACTGTGTTGATTGTATCTTCTTTTTATGAAAGCTGGTGTCATCATTGACAACTCTGGGGAACTTTTGCAGGTTTGAAATGTAAACAGTTTTATTCTGGCTTGACCTAGATTGTTAGTAGTCTGAGAGCCAAAATGCTACATTTGATTATTTAATTCCTTTTAAACACTTTATGTAAGGTACTTAAGGATTTTTAGAGTATATATTTGTGGTTTACTTTTCTGGTCTTGACACCTTCTTTAAGCATTAATATTTAAAAGATGTTTCACTTGTAATCAGCAGAAGTAACAGGAGAATAGCAGCATTTCCCAGACTGCCTCAAGCATTGCATGAACTCTGGGCTGAGATTGCAGCTTTTCAGTATTTAAAAGGGGCTTATAAGAAAGATGGGGTAAAATTTGTTATCAGGGCCTGTTGTGATAGGACAAGGGGTAATGGTTTTAAACTAAAAGATGGTAGATTTAGACTAGAGATAAAGAATAATTTTTTCTGACAAGGGTGGTGAAACACTGGAACAAGTCACCCAGAAGTGGTGGATGCTCCATCTCTGGAAACATTCAAGTCTAAATTGGATTTGGCTCTGAGCAACCTGATCTAGCTGAGGATGTCCCTGCCCTGGCAGGCGGGTTAGACAAGAAGACGTCCCTTCCAACCCAAACCGTTCTATGATTGTATGATTCTATGTCTTTGTAATTGATGTCTTTGCTTTCCTACTGAATGGGTCTCAGATCTAGTCACTGTTTCTTCAAGATGCCATTTATAGGGAGAAATTTTTGTCTAGGTCAGTGTGTAAATTATCTTGATCCGCAACTGGGTACTTCCTTTTCCTTCATGTGCAGCACCTGGTTTGTATTCAGGTCTGTGGTTCATCTGCTGATTTGTGTTGGGTGAGGCCAAGAGAATCCAGTGTTCCTCTTTAGTATAAACTCTATTATACTATGAGAATGGAATCTGTACCGTGAATTCCATACATCAAGCCCCAGCACATGTTCACCACTCAAAAAGGACAACCATATTTATTGTGCCAAAGGCCATTGCAGGTCATGACAGAAAATGAATATGCAAACAATTTCAAAGATCACAGAGAGGTTTCATCATGATGATGGAGCCAGTCTGGGACAGAATTATGGAAGTATAAAAGACATATAAAGGACATACATTTTTTTAGAAGTCACAACAGAGGAAATTTTTCCAAGTTTCTCTAAGCTGTATAGAATTAAGATTTTTCTCTTATTTTAAACATGGGAAATATCTAGATTCTTCTTGCTTTGTTTAACTCCAAAACTCTAGCAGTCCCCAGATTGCCAATTCAATCATGTAGGAGCAGAAAAAAAATCCAGCTATGACAAGACATGTTTTCAAAAGCCACTCTGAAGGGAGTGGTGAGAGTTGAGGGCACACAACTGTTATCAGACTGCTCTCTGCTGCTATACTCCAGAGGCTAGGACCTGTTCTTCTGCAACCCACGCACCTGATTTCCACCCAGAATTGAAGGCTCCTGATTTTAAAATTATGTAAAGAGTCATTCCAGTAAAGATGGTAGAATCCCAACATTTGAACTAAGTTAGATTAGAATATTTTCCCCACTTGGTCTAAGTTCTAAACTAAACCCTACACTTCTTTTTCTAAACAAAAGTTATTATTACTACTATTTTAGAATACTGAATATTTTACATACCTGGTATTCTTTCAGCCTAAGGCATCATAAGTAATTGAACTTGGGTCTGGGAAAAAGAAATACTCTGTTTGCTATAGAGAATAGAAACTCTTCTGAAGCAGAGTAACACGGACAAAGGAGTCATCATATTGCAGCCAGCAGTTTTAGCAGTTCAAATAAGTAATAACTCTCTGTTTGTGGTACCCTGGAATAATTGGATCTCCGGAGGTTTTCTAGAGATGTGCTTGGAAATGTTAAAGCCTTGAGAGCAAACTGAATATGATTTATGCATTTTGGAAAAACAAAGGTGATTACTTATAAAAATAACATCTTTTCGTTCTGGTTGCCTTGCAGAAAGTAGCATGCAATGTATGTACCTACCATATTTCAAGCTGTCAATGGTTTTAAGCTTTTGTCTGTAGCACCAGAAGATTACACCAAAAAAAATCACTGTATTATTCCCTGGTGCTATTTTATGTAAGTTAACAGCTCCAGTATAAGACATTTGAGCCACCTAATGCATTCTCATGTATTAGTTTTGATTCTTACATTAATCTGAAGGAAATACTCAGCCTGTTTCAGTCTTCTGCTCCCTACAAAGAAGATTTTGTTTGGATAGTTTTCCATGTAAGAAGGGCCTTATTGGGCAATACCACCTCACAGTATAGTCACAAGTTACACTATTGCCATATATCCGACGGTGAGCCTGGTCTCTTTTATATCTGCGTATTTACTTTGCTCATATTGATTGCAATCTGAGAGGCACATCCCCAGATAGTCACAAAATAACCCTTAATAGTAAATTCTTTAATAAATTTCATGACCACAACTATTGCGAAAGATTCTTTCTTTTAAAGGAAGGAAATTTCTTCTTCCTGTCACACATTTTATTTTCCAGCACATGGCCAGAGCAGCTGAGAGCTCCACTCACATTTCCAAGCCTTTAAACTGTTTTCACCACCATTCCTAGTTCAAAGCGGTGAGCTTTTGACTTGGATTAGAAAAGGAGCAATTTCAAGCTTATTATCACTTTATAATGAAAATGGAACTTTTGCAGTAAAACAGACAAGTCAGGCAAAAGTAAATGTGTTTGAAAGTACCTAATTCAGAAATAACTTGAAATACCTTACGACTGGACATGGCTGTGTTGTGATTATGCCTGAGTTCCTCTTTTCCCTGCTGTAATTCTGCTGTCAGCAATACAGAATTGGATGAAAAGACATTCATGTTTTGTCCAAATTGCCCAGAAAGGCTGGTAGCTGTCCTTTTCAGATACTTACAAAACTAGGTTAAACATATAGCTCCTTGTCTCCTGAGCATCATGGCCTGGAGACTGATGAGCAGTCTGAGTCTCTGGGCTATTTGGACACATCCTGTTTGGACCAGGAGAATGTTATAGAATCTTTCTGTCTCTAAGAAATGTGGATAATAAGATATCTTTTATTCAGCTTTTGTTTGAATGCAGTCCATGGTGTGTCACCATAGATTCAGAATGAGTTGGGTTGGAAGGGACCTTAACAATCATCTAGTTCCAACCCCCTGTAGGACCCAAATGCTGGACTAGCAATCAGAAGTCCTCTTTGCCATTGATCTACTGTGTTACCTTCAGAAAGTAACTCTCTCCTCTGTTCCAGGCTTTCTTTCAAAAAACAAGGACATTAATTCTTCCTGTCTTACCAGTGAATTCTGTGAATAATCCAAGCTCTACTAGCCCTTGTTTAAATCACAGATGCTTCAGTTTTTCTGAGTGGACAATTATTATGAAAGATGAAAAAAGCAAGCTACGCAGTAGGCTTGCAGAGGAACAGGATAAGCGGTTCTGATTTCCATAAAGAAAAACAAGGTTTGGACATGTATTTGAATTAGGCTGACACTCTAAACTAATCAGCTGATCTGGTAACTTAAATCCAAGCAATCCATTTGAGACTGCCAGACCCAGTTAGGGATGTGTGGCTTCCTACATTGTCTTTTTAATTCACTCAAAAAAAGTCTAACCAATCTCACTGTACAGTCTTAGAAAATATTTCAGATTCTGCCATAAAGCAAGAAATAAAGCCCACACTTAAGGCAGGAGATTTCAGTTCAGATATATAGTCACTCTGTGCAGAATCCTCTGCAGAGTTTGTTTCCTGTAATTAAAAGGAGTTGATTAAGTTTGTCCTATGGGTATTAGAGCTTTCCTGTAGCTCTCTGGATCACTTTTATGAAATACGTTATTTAGTGCAGTCCCAAAACCGGAAATTCAGAGATTCACAAAATTGTTGAGATCGAAATGTCATTTAGTGAAATAATTTTGTTGCAGGATATTCAACCAGCTGTAAGAATTCGATCAGGGAAATGATCTTGTTCTCAGATTTGCAGTCACAGCAGTTCACATCCATGAATTTCATGTTCACGCATCCAGATGGCTTTTAACTTGTATTGGTTGTGTTTTCGTAAAAACACCACCACAGCAGTACCGCACACCATCTTAGTAAGGCTCTGCTCCCAGCAGTTTCCAAGGGAGTTCTGCTAAGGGAGCATGTGGAGCCATTCCCTCAGACTGCTAGCTCCAGGGAAGTGCAGGTTAAAGCATCTTAAAGTCATTTCCCTGCTCCTGGATTTTAGTGCATTATGGAAATAAAATATGGAAGCTATAAGCTTCTCACTAGGCTCCCATCTAATGCCTGAATATTTCACAATTTGTAAATGTTTACTTATGGGAAGCCAATTTCCTTCAACTGCAGTAGTAGTCTAAGGTCATGTCTCTAGGCAGCACTGATTTAGAGCTCCCCAGGTGCACTGTGCCTGCATACACACTGTTCTTCACCTGGTTTTCAAGGTAAGACTCAGAAGCATCGGATTCAGTAAGAGGAAGAAACTATCAATGCAAAAGGGAAAAGCTTTATATCAGAGAACAACCAGATAGACAAATCTAAGATATATGCATGGTAAAGAAACAAAAATTTCTTTCATCTGAAAGTGAGACAGGCCCTTAAAACTAGCAAGGGCTTTTGTTCTTCTACAAAGAGCTAAGAGCCAGTCTAATCTGTGGGGACTTATTTCATATATTAAAATGGGATGCTCTAAATGTTAATGTTCTGCATTTGCAGTAAAGATGGCAGATAAGGGGGAAGGTAATCCAGAATGCAAAAAAGGTTGCTGAGCTTGTGTACTGCTTTGAGTCACATTCAATAATGTATTTATTTTCCCTTTAGTTGATTGTTGCTTACAAGGCATTATTTCCACTGGCAATCAGTTCAAAGGTTTTAAATAATGCAGCTCTCTTTCCCTGCCCTCAGTTGCTATCCTTTCCATAAAACCACCCTTTGAAAGGATATATTTGAATAAGATCAATCTACAAAGCAAATGCTAATTTCATTTATATCCTCCAGCGTTCCTTTCTGGCATTCAGAGATTGCTCAGAGTTATTTTCTTTGCCTTGTTTTGTTTGGTAATAGAATAAAGAGTATCATGTTCTGATTTCCACTTTTGCATTCTGTCTTGATGAGGCCAGGAGAAAGACCGGCACATGTAATCAGGCATCATAACAGAAGCAGGGTTCAGGTCCTTGCTCTGGCAGATTTTGGGAGGTTGATGCAGGGTAAGTCACTTAGGGATGGATTCTCAGCCCAGCTCTTGCACTGACTGGGATAGTGTCTCAGATGCTGGGACTTACTGAGGCACACAGAAATGCGTTAGGCACTTTAGGGGGCAGGGCAAGGCAAGATGCCTAGGAAAGGGTTTTATAAAGGCTGGCATGCTGAATCAGGAAGAGAGGATTGATAGTCACAAAGACACCATGATATGGGTAAAGTCCTTCCTTTTTGGTCTTGCAGTAAAAGCTCTCACTTGGGAGAGAGCTTTTCTTGAGAAAGGAAAGTGTTGCATTCCTACCTTGTCATGCAAAACTTCATCCTATGCCATCTCCCACTTTCCAACTAGCCACCACGTGCTGGACCAGGCTTCATGCAGTTTCCTTTGTTGGTGGCTCTGCTTTCTCTCCATTTGACAAATGGTCATAGCAGCACTTCCCTATCACAGAAAGCTGCTGTCCAGATAAACACATCAAAGATGCAGTGCTGAGTAATACCAGCCTTAAAAGCAATATAGGGAAACAGAGCATCTCCTGTGTTTGGAGAACTGTGAAGGTAAAAGTGGCCTCAGAGGAGGCTGGATAACAAGCATTACAGGTGCACCTAGTACTGTGTCAAGAGCCAGATAACACCCGGGCGTATTGCTGTTCAGAAATAGCTCCACCAAGGAAGCAGAGGAGGTCCCTCAGTGTGACCCAAAAAATTTGCTCAGAACATGAAAGGAGGTTATTATAAACAAAAGGAAAACCAAAACCAAATCAAAAAGAGAGAAGAGGAGAGAAAGAAGAGAAGAGAAGAGAAGAGAAGAGAAGAGAAGGACAAAAAAATAAGCCTGAACTTCAGCAATCATCACAATTCCTGTGGTGTTCTTTTTTAGGACAAAGCCATATGGGAGATGACAGTTATGGCATTTCAACATAGAGACCCATTGAAACATATTGTTTCACTCCACTGTCTCGCCTATATTTTCTTGCTTTTTTGAAACATAATAAATGTTATTTTTAGGTATAATTGAGGCTGTTTCCATGTCTCAGTACCATTAGTAGGGTGTCTGTGATTATTCCTCTCTATCCAATCTTACACTCTGATTGTTGGTTTCTTTGTATTTGAGTGGACTTCCACTTTCTCTTTTTTCTCTTTCCTCCCCTTGATTGCCTTTCAACACCTCATGTGCTCTAAAATCACCAGGCCTCTGGATGTCTGTGTTTGGATAACAGATCACCTTCTACTGTCTGCAGCTGCTTCACTGCCTAACAGAATATAGATTTTTCTTTTGCAAAACACATTATAGGAGGAGAGGTGGAGAAATCAATATTTCATTAGTCAGACCATAATACAGCAATGTCTGATCTGCAGATCTAGGACACCACAGGATTAAGGTTGTAACAAAAGGCAATAGTAGCATCAGAAAGGAAGTGGTCAAGGCAGGGACCCGGGAGAGCAGGAGTTGCTTTGCTGGCATGACCACAGGCTCCTTGTAGCAGGTGACTTAGCATGTCACTTCTCATCCATACCCTGTGCCAGTTGTCATCTGAACCACGGGAGCAGGCTGGAGCTGGACACAAAGTCAAAACCAGCTGTCCTGTCTGTTGGGGTCACACTTCCTCTTCCTCTCCTTGTACCCCAGCTGAAACTGTCCTCCGCACAGCTTAAACAGTTCTTATAAATGTTCAGGATGAGAAAATGCCTCTCTACACTCAGGACAGGACTTTTTATTCCTTCCCTGTTTTTTTTTTTTTGGTTTTTTTTTTTGGTTGAGTACAGGTTTAAGCATTTTTTTTTCTTCTCCATTTTTAGGCTCATGTCTGGCACATGGACTTCCATCTATCACCATCAGGGATGAGGGATGTCCACCTTTACCCATTTTATGCTTTTGTGGGCTTGGTTCCTTCCCCCTTTCCCAATCCTGTCAAATGGCAGCCTCTGACAAAGACAGTTTTTGTTAATACATTTGAACATTAATCAATTTGGGCACAATCTTAGATAGTCCCTAAGACATTATTGAATAAGCACATGCTGCCATTTCAAGACAGAAGCAGCACATGGGTCAATGAAATGCTCACCAGTCCATTAGTAAAGACAAACGCAATGCGAAAGATTTTTAAGTTTCTGGTTTTGCGCATTTAACAATCCTGTTTTGGCTTCAGTTTTCCAAGCAGTACTGAGAGGTATTTTTCATTGTCTGGGTTTTTTTTTCTAATAAAATTTCACAGTGGTCTGAAAAAGGTTTTCAGTGCATGCTTGAGGAATTTTCGTGTCTGGTCTGAGAGAGGCATGTGATACAGCAGAATTTTAACATCTCAGTACAGAGATGATTCCCAGTTCCATAGAACTTTCTAGGGGTTACTCTGTTCATTACTTTTCTAAAGATTTGGAGGTTTACAACCTACGGATATTCTTTACATACCAAATATTTAAGTTCACGTATGTCATTGAAGAAACCTGTGAAATCTTGCCCTAATTAACATTTTCAGTTAGAGACACAGATTTCAGCCCTTTACTGTGGTGTGAAGCGATGGACTTTGGAATATGCAGAGTTTTGCCATTGATTTAAAGGGGATTGGACAAAGTCAGCCTCACAGAACCCATTCCTTTAGCTTTTGATTTTCCTATAAAAGTGCATTCTGTACCGAAACACACACATTTCTTTATTTTATAGCTAGTTTGTGGCTTCAGTACAGCAGGCTCCAGAATGACATCCAGAGGGACCTGGACATGCTCAAGAACTGGGACTAGATGGCATTTAAATGTCCCTTCCAACCAAAACTATTCTATGATTCGGTGATTCAGCTTGAAAACCTGGGTTATCTTAGGTTGCAAATAAAACATTATATTTATTGAGCAAGAGTAGTGTGTGCATATACATAAATGTATACGTATATATTAGTATGCATTTCCATATGGTTGTATATGGCTGTGATACAATTTCCTAGAAGATTGAAGCTACAGTGAAGTTTCTGTCTCCTGCCTTATAAAATAAGTAATTGATGCCAATAATTAGACAAGAAGAGTGGTTTTTTTTATGCCAGAAAGCCTGACTTTTCATTCCAAACATATTGGTGGCTGTCATTTAAAAAAATAAATCTTTACTCAGTACTACTGCTTATTTTCTGTGCTGTGTTGAGCTGTGTCTCACTGATCAGGGTGTTTCAGCTTAACTTACTCTACAAACAGAGCAAGGGTTGCTGCAAGTCAAATGTGCCGTTGATGTAAGGCACATGTAGGAAAAGATGTGCTTTAGCTTTCATTTTAAACCCCTAGAGTGAGGATTTCTGTCCTGCAAAACTAGTGGTGATATATCTCTTCTGAAGCAGTGCATTGGAGATAAGTCAGCCTCAAGAAGAAATAAGGGAGGACTCCAAATCATACAGAACTTTTTTTACTGTTTTGTGAGTAATTTGAGATTGTATCATTTATTCAATGAATCTGGTTCATCACAGGTTTCATTGGGAGCATTGCATATAGAAATCTTGAAATGTGGAAAAGGCTTTAAAAAATAAGTGCTATGCATGGCTGTAATTGCTGGTAGGTAATTAACTATTTGGAAATGAGTAACCATTATTCAAGCAGTGAAATATGTGGTTTGGTGCTTCACTTCAGGCATTGGTCTTCAATACCTCTCCTGCATTAGTTTTTTTAGTTTATTGAAGCAATCAAATCACCAAGAGATTGAGGTAAAAAATTTAAAGTCAGCTCTGTGTACATTTTAAAAGAGATATGAATCATAATTTATATAAGACTTAACTAACTTCAAAACTTCAGTAAGCATTATTTAACATGGTCAATTTTTGAAAACTGTTTATTAAGGTAAGTAAACTTTTGATGTTGCTGAGAGAAAAGTTTAATTATGCACAGGAAATATGCAGCATGGTTTAATTAATATTGACTAATCAACTTCTCTTTCTCTTTCACTTGCAGGAAAATATAAACATCAATGAAGCTTCCAGATGCTTGGTGAAACACATAATTGCTAGTGAGAGTGAACCAGTTCAGTCTATTGAACCAGATATTATAAAACCACACTTGAATTCCTCCAAGATTGGCAGTTGTTCAGCTTGCTTTAAATCCTAAGAGACTTCCAGACTACTACAAGAGCTGAACAACTATGATTCACAATTTATACTTTATTCAACGAATCCAGCCTGCCCACATTGTCCCTAAGCAGATTGCCATTTTCTCAAAAATATATTTAAATTTTTCCTTTTTTTTTTTCAGCTAAAATTTATTATGAGCTGTTCATTGATAGCAGCTACTCAAAACTCTCTTCGGCTACTGGTCAAATAAGACTCATGGTGATGGCTGTGTTTTCCTATTTGGGTAGCACCATTGATATCAAAACTTATTTCTTTATGTGGTTTCTAAAAACTCATATTTGTGATGTGACTGCAGCAGCACCCTACTTGTCCATTGATTTCCAGGATGTTTTCTCAGTACCTTGACTCGGCAAATATCATTGCACTCTTTTTCACCCCTCAAACTTGAATGATCTTGTGTCATATGAGGAAGATGATGATGACAATGAAAATTTAGCTGTTCAGAAAGAGACACCAAGAATGCTCACAGTTAAATCTCCCCATTGCAAGTTCAGTCTCCTGGATGTAGTGACAGGACTGAATGTGAAGGAACATTTGACATCATTCAGTTCTCCAGAAGCTCTGAGCTTCCAAGACTGATGAAGTATTGGCTCCCTCTTTCTGAGGAGTTACATTCTCGTAGTTGATAGCATCATCTTAGATAAAGCAAAATGAAACAAGTCAAGGGTGAGGGGTGACAAAACAGGCAATCGGGGGTACAGCCTCATAGGTGAAGCAGCTCAGGGTTTTCAGAAAGGTTATCTATTCTATAAAGCCAGCAATTCCTCTGGAATGCCCACGTTTATTCTTTCCCTGCCTCTCATCCCTCATGCCACAGATATGCCCCTGTGTTTAAACTGTGCATATTCCATAAGTCCTTACATGCATCCTTTCATTATGTTTATGCTCATGGGAAAATTCATCATCCACACTGTAACATAAAAGCAGAATTTTTCAGGAATCCATCTGTGTTGAATAGAAGGGTATTTGCTTTCTGAAAACATTCTTCTAAAATGTATATGAACGATCACAGGAAGCAAGCAAAATGAAACCATCTTAAGAGACTCTTCTGGAAGATGTGAAGAATTTATTGAGCCATACTGTGGAAATGAAATGGTTGATTTTCAGCATCTAACAGAAACTGCAGGTTGGTGGAGTAATTCAGAAAAGTATGTCTAGACAAGAAGTCTTGACATCTGGCTGCAAGCCTCTTCAAGACACACTTTGCCTCTATCCTGCCATAGAAAATTCATTTTCATTTTCTATTCTAACTCAGACTTTTCCTTCCCAAGCTGTGAAGCCTCAGTTGCAGGAGCTGTCTTCAGAGATGGGTTCCTCTTCTTAGAGAGGTGTAACAGGGAGGAGGGAGGAAACAGAATCTCATAATGCCTTATGTTTGCAGATGTCACTGCAATACTTCACTGAACACTTAGGTGGAAATGAAGGAATGAAATTCTCAGTCTAGTAAATATCTGCTGTATAGGAAAAATAAATTAAAAAAAAAAAAATTCCACAAGCTGACCTTATAATGTGAGACCTGTGAGGTTCATGTGCCTGTAAAATTCATCCTACTTGGCAATGTAAGGTTTGTGTTTGGACTCAAACTTCTTTTGCAACCTAAATGATTCTGACTTTGTGCCTCTATCGCTAAATGCTCTGTTACCATATAGGCTCTGCAGACAAGAGCTATATTTCTTTCCCTGGAGAGCCAGGGACAGAGACTTAGCTCTTTATGTGCTCTTCCTAATGCCTTCAATTTTTCTCACAGAATTTTGGAATAAGAAATCAAGGTCTTTAGTTTTAAAAACAAAAATTCACATCCAGAATTAATCTGCACAGACATAGATATATGGATACATACATATAATGAGCTGGCTTTTTCAAGAGTAATTTTCAAGTTGTTTTGATTGCTGTGTTATCTTTAATATCTGTGTTAAACATCCTTTAACTCCTGCTGTGATCTGTGTCAGATACCTTAAGCTTCCTGCCTCGGTTTCCTCATCTGTCAAACAGGAATCTCTATGTACATACCTACCTCACAGCACTCCCTGAAAGTTACTGTTGGCACCGTGCTTTGGAGATACATGTTCTACAAACACCAAGCTCTGCTACTGCTCAGAATGAAATATGAGTGCCCTCTAGCATAAATACACGGTGCTGTAATGCCTTCGTGTTCTAAATCTATCAAAGGCTTGCCTGTGTTACAAAAATTAGCTTCAAGTATTCCACCTCAGTTAAGCTGGTCAAGGTTATAAAGCGACATGTGATGGCACGGGATGATCAGATTGGCTGCAGGTGGTCTGCAAACAGATGTCATGGTACTAGTTTAATAATCTCAGCAACAAGCTGCAATTCAGAACCAGTGCCACATCAGTTATTTCAAATTTAAAGCATTATTTAAGTCAAGTCATAGGGTGACTTATTAAGGATAACAATTTATATCCTGAGCCAACACTGTGGAGAACAAAAGTAACTAGATATTTCAGATAGCCTCTAAAGGGCTAATTTTTCATGAGTTGAACCCCATACTTTACTTATAAATCTTTGGGTCTCAGGTGAAGCAGAGGAAGTTGCCATTTCATCCAAAAATTGTTTTGTGCTCAACTCACAACAAACATAGCAGTTCCTAATGTGTTTTACTTATCTTCATATCATGTTGTGTCTCATCCACCATCACCTCTATTTGGTGGCTTCTAGCAATACTCACTAAGCAGAATAGGAAATTCCACAAGACTTTTTGAGAGTTATGGCTAAAGATCTGCTGTAACAGTAATTAAAACAACCCTGCATAAATAAAATACTTAAATAACATATAGAGATTTTTTCATTATGCACTCTATTGTATAAACCTGCTCTAAAGTACAGGCTCATAATCTGTTCCCCGTGTTTCTGTTGTGTCAGGTTTTACTGAAGTCACTCTTCTTGGGCAGATTTTCCACCTCTAGTAGATGGAGGACAGAGTGTGGCCAATTGCTAGGATAAGGACTATATAAGATGTAAGTTCTAAAGTCATACATTTTTACACCATGAGAATTAGAAGAGTATCACAAAGAATCAGGCCTCCTTAGGAGGTTACATAATTACATATGTTCATTTTTATTTGTACTAAAGTGATAAAAATCTGTCAAGTCTTTTTCTATAACACAATAAATGTGTGAATGCAACCTGAATATCTAGCAAACACAGCATTTTTAGAGGAGGTTGTTGTAGGCAGGCCAGAATAAAAGCTTTAATTTAGAATTAACAAGCTCAGTTTGTGCCAATACCCTTTCAGGAAATGTAAAATTTAATTGTACTGTGTCAGTCCCTAGCAGGTTGGATTTCCTTAGGTTTTTTTGATGCACTCTGTGCTATGTCCTCTTTGCTGGTCACCAGGGACCAGGCGCCTTAATCACATGACCATTTCAAAATTAAACATTTTCCCTTTCCGTTTCCAATAAGTAATGAAAGATGAGTCTCTATTGCCTTGCAAATGGGCAAAGGTACTGCAAAGTGGAATTAAAATTCATTTTCATTCTTGTTCTCCAAATACACCCCTCTGGGTGTCCCAGCACTTCAAACCCCATGTTGATGAGCAAGGGAGGTGCTGGACATGAGAGATCAGCCCAAAACATTCAAAGTAAATGGTGATTGAACACCTTCACCCCCAGACATCATTTGCAACACCAATAATGACAGAATGTCTTTTATTTTCTGTATTTGAAGCTCCATACAAACAAAACTTCATGATCCTAAATACTTTGGGAAGTGAACACATATTACTGATTGGAAAATGGATGGAGTGAAAGATAATTACTCTGTTATTCCAGAAAGATCATAATATATTTGACCAGGTTCTTCTTTCAATAGAAAGCCATTTGGAAATCTGAAAATCAGGCTTTTTTATTCTTACACACCATTTTTTTAGATAATGTATTTTCATTAACTTTTCTGTTCAGGAATAGCTGTTCCAACAGTACTTTATGTACTCAGCTTGAATTGTTGTACATCAATATTTTATCTTCAGATTTTTTTTTCTGTTTTAACCTACCTGACTATATAAAATGGTGAAGGAGGGAGAGAGGGAAGGAGAATGCGAACCTTTAAACAGCAGTGTTGTTTTACTTCTTTAAACAGCTTCTCTAGCTGGATGAAGTGAAATTGGTAAACAGACGTGGGAAATGAACTTAGTGTCAATTGCCAGGAAAGAGTCAAAGAAAATATCTTTTACTGCACCAATATTTATGCATGTGACCGCAGGTTCTGTTGTAATAAAGATGGTATTTCTAACAAAACATGGAATATGAGTAATTTGTAAAATTCATTCATTAACCACAGTAGGCACATACAAGTAGCCACAAGCTAATTCAGCTTTCCTCAAATGTAGCCAATTTATGACATATACATAAGTCTATTTTAATAATTTAATTTAAACTGCTTACTTGCTGTAAAACTTCTCTTTTAAACCATCCAGGTTAGTGTTTGACTTTGGTTAAAGGGTTACATATCTGAGACAGAGACTTTCCACCTTTTCTCCCTATTTTATATCCAGTTCCAGATGCAACTTTTTTTGGCTCCAGCTCTTCAAAGAACCTCAGTTCAAAGTTTGATTTTACAGGCAGAATTTTTGGCTCACAAATAGATGCATCATCAGTTTGGAGGCTCATTAGTAACCATAGGCTCAATTCTTGGAAGTCTGGCTGGGTAAAAAATGGCCTAAATTTGTAAAACAGGCAGCTGAATGTCTAGGATATAGTAATTGCATTTTTCTTCAGCTGTCAGGACAAGCTGGTAGCTGCAGCAATGTTACACACTTGACTTTTCATGATTCCCTAGAAATATTACATTGTTTTACTAATTAAGAAAAAAAAA
>VWZW01002090.1:2235340-2245860 GCA_013397115.1 Edolisoma coerulescens | reverse complement strand
AAAAAAAGAGATGATTGCATGCCGTGTGGGTCTAGTATTTATTTTACAGTTTTCAGCTTTTCTGCTACAAAAGCAAAACTATTAGCATTCTGGTTTCATTGACTTTTTTAATAGTGCAACCTGACACTCTCACACCCCATGGCTGAGGGTGCTACAAGACCCTCAACAAATCCCCAGTACTTGGTGGCACAGTTGCAGCTACACTGACCACATCTCACAACAAGGAAATATATTTGACTGCACAATTGGGGAATATTAATTTCCTGAAAATGATCTCCTTTACAATTGTAGTGCATCAGATGCCTAATTAAGATTGGACTCTCTGTGTCCCATGTTTCAAATGCAGCAATAATAGTTTAAAAAGATGAGATATTAAACTGAGAAAAGCCACAGCACACTACTCCAAGGAGTGGAACCTGAGCAAATGAAAATCTCCTGGCAGGCTTCTCTGCAGGTCAGCAGCAGAAAGTTCTTCTAGTCTGGTATTTGCCTGGTTTCTTCCAGGAAATGAGCTTTCTGTTAAGCTATAGTAGCTCAATTCCACAACAACTGGTAATAGTTTCACCTGGCATCTACAGAGTTTACACAGTTTTGAAAGTTTTGATTTCAGAAATGGCATCTTTGTTAAAGGTTTAAAAGCCAGTGGTGCCTAAATATTTCATCAGGTACATAAAGGTTAATTTAGTGTACCATGCAACTTCCATGCAAATTTATCCATGTATCTTCTGTTTCCATGAGTCCATGCATTTGGTCTTCACAAACCATGCAAGGAAAGGGCCACTGCAAGATGTTCCTTTAACAGTGATGCTTCAGCCACATCCAAAATCCTGCAAAGGAGATGAATATAATGAATGGGGAAGCAAGGAATAGCAAGCAACCAGGGTCAGGGTAAACAGAAACATCTGGGACTGATCCAGGACCAATTCAAGAAGCACTGAAGCTTGACAACTTCCTCAGCAAGAAGTTTTGTGAAAATCTGACACAGCATGAAGTTTATATCACTTAGAGGCCTATGAATTTTCTAGGGCACAAATTGCTGGTTTTACCTTGTGCCTTGTGTGCCTTGAAGTTTGCTTCTTTACTGGCTACCTTGCTAAAGATGTCTGGTTTATTTCCGGATTTCTCTCTCTTTGGCCTTTGGTGCCATCTCATCTCTTTGACTTGACACTTGGTGAGGAGCTTTTATCAGACTCATTAATACTGAGGCTGTTAGTTTTTAGTTTCTGTCAGGTTTCTAAGTTTTTTAATTTATATGAATGCCAGCTATGCTCAGGCAAAGGACACACCGTCTCATACTAGTTACTGTGAAGAAAATTAACACTATCCCAGCCAAAACCAGCACAGGGGTTTATCCAGATCACAGAGACCAAGAGAGTTGGTGTTGTTTATTCTGGAGAAGAGAAGGCTCAAAGGTGACCTTGTTGTGGCCTTTCAGCACCTAAAGGGGGCTACAAGAAAGCTGGAGGGGGACTTTTTACAAGGAAATGTAGTGATAGGGCAAGGGGGAATGGCTTCAAACTGAAAATGAGTAGGTTTAGATTAGCTATAAGGAAGAAATTCTTTACTATAAAGGTGGTGAGGCACTTGCACAGGCTTCCCAGAGAACCTGTGGATGCCCCATCCCTGGAAGTGTTCAGGACCAGGTTGGATGGGGCTCTGAGCAACCTGATCCTTTTGAAGATGTCCCTGCACATGGTAGGGGGATTGGAACAAGATGATCTTGAAGCTCCCTTCCAACCCAAAGCATTCTATGTTTCTATGATCCAATGATTCTATATTCCATACCATATGACATCTCAGTGAGCAATGAACTAGAGGGAAGGTTAGTAGTGGAGGGGTCACTGCTTGATGACTTTCTGGGCATCAGCTGGTTGATGGTGAGTAATTGTTTTCATTTGCATCACTTGTTTTTCTAAACTTTTATTTCACTCTGTTATTTTCTTTTTCATTACAAATTATTGTTGTTATTGTTGATCTGGAGGCATAAATGAGTAAGGAAAACAGGCAATAAAGGGTAATAAAAGAAAAAACAATGCAATGTTGTGGGGTTTTTAACCTTTCCCTAATAGTTATATCAGACTGTTTTCTGGGTATATGCTCACACATGGAGAAATTGTTGTGTTACATTTTTTTACGTGCACACACTAATAATTAATGTTAGAGTCTGATCAAAATTTTTATTTTGCACTGGTGGTTCTGGGTAACTACCCAAAAGTGGTCTGTCATTATGTCTCAGCTTGTCTTTTCAACTTCAGTCTATCAGAAAAGATTCACTGCCTGGGAAAGGTGACAAAATTGAGACACCCTCAACGTACAGTCACAGTGGAACAGAAACAGGAGGAATTCTGCCAGCAGCCTTGCTGATGAAATTGAGAAAGGAGCCGAGCTGAGGGGGAAGGGAGCCAGTCTCTAGAAACAGTGACCCCAAATGGATTATAAAAGCTCTTCCTTTCAGGTCGTTCAGACAGTAATGAATCCAGCCGGCAGAAAGCCTTCAGGGAAATTGATGAGTGGGGTTGTCTGAGATTAATGAAAACTACACAAATAGAGCAAATTGGCAGAAGTAGGGGGAAGAGTCTGCCCTTTCATAGGTCTCACAGTTATTAATATTAAGAATCTGACATTACAGTAGACGCCTTTGATGTTCTAAGGTCTCCAAGGCCAAGAATTATGCTTCCTCCTCCTGTCTCCATCTCTATCCAAGTGCAGATATTAGTCTAATGGAACAAAGTGAAATGGTCTGTCCAAAAGAGCCTTATAATCGAAACACTCAAAAATATATAGATAGTGATTGGAAATATTGCAAACTCTATGAACAGCATAATAAAACTATATGAATATTTATCATGTTCACTAGCTCTGCTTCGGCATCTACCCATTTTATATGCCTCTTCCCGCATTGTTTATTCATCTAGCTGTATGTAAATATATAAATGGCAATCATTTTAGGGTTTCTGTCTCAATGAGCTCACGTGCACTGTTTGTCTGAGTCACGCTCCAACCTCACGCCCTAAGATGCAGTCTGGTGTGGGAATGCAGAGCAGCATACCTGGAAACACCATGTCTTGGAGCAGTCGGGGGCTTGTGATGTTGTGGCAAGTCCTCTCTGCTGGAGCTTTTTCGAGGGAATACTTGAACAATACAATTCTCTGCTTGTTCAAGGGAAATACAAGCCCCAGGCAGTGCTTTGGGTTCCTGGCAAGTGGAAACAAGGACCGCAGCCACACAGCCTCAGCCCAAGTATGCAGCTGAAGAGGACATAACTCCTACCTCCTGATAAAGCCAGCACATGGGGATGGGTCCAACCTGTCATGCAAAGCAGCAGCTTATGCCTCCTGTGAAGCCTCACCTGTGCTTTGATAGCACAGCCCCACATGACTCCAACTAAATGCAGTCTTGCCCACCACTGATTGACCTCTTTAAAGAAGGTCAGATCTACAAAGCCTGTAATCACTTAGTGGAAGACACAGTTTAATATCCACCATTGTAGTCTTCAGAACGCAGAGGCAGCTGCCAGCCCTGAGGTGTCCAGCTCTGCAGTGCCTCTGCTCCTGCTGCCTCAGCTCTGCCTCCTGGCTATGCCCCTGTGCTGACAAGACTGAGCAGCTTAGTACCCAACTAATTCCCAGTTTTCCTCCCCGACACATCTCCTTTTCTCGCTTTTCCACTTCCTGTTCTCTTCCCCCCACCCCTCCTGCAGGGGGGGCAGTGAGCAAGTGGCTGTGTGGTGTTTTGTCTCTGGCTGGGGCTAAACCAAGACATCCATGGGTCTTTTTAAAAAAGAGAAAAAGCACAGGATCTGTATGTCTCCCATTCCTGGCCTGCTGCAATAAACAACATGGTACAAATGCACATGGCCACAGGTTTCCTGTTTCTTAATAAATCCTGAACTGCTTGATAGAGGGTGAAAGCTTCATCACAGCTTTTATGAACCTTATACCTCAGGTCAAGAATCCCATGGCCTGTTGATCTGGGGATTTTGTGGGAGTACAGTTAAGAATCAAGCTGAAGATTTAGAGGTGCAAGGTCTATAAAATCTATAAAATATCCTCTGTGGTTTTATAAGTGCTGTCTCTTTTCATTTTTATATATTGCCTGTGTGTGTTTATGCATCACAAGTGAACTTTGTGACTAGAAATGAAGTAGCTGCATTTGCATTTCTGTAAATCCAGGTTTGATTTAACAGATACAAAAACTATAAATACATCTGGATGCACATTGATCCTCCGCTGTGAAAACAATATGTGCATTTGTGATGTAATCTACCATCTAATAAAGTAATTAAGGAGGAAAATAAAAATTTAAAAATGTGAACAGGGAGAAATCAATTTCAAAATATCTCTTGCGTATTAATAAAGTTATAAGACAGAATCTTGCAGTGGAGATTCATAAAAGGATACTCTTATTAATTAAATAATTGGAAATCAGAACAAGTACATATGTCAAATGGATGGTGCTATCAGCAAGAACATGGCGGAGCAATATGTTGAGATGATTAAAGAAAAAAAATGGAATATAGGAAATAACATGATTAACATTTTTATAATTACACAGGAAAGAAAGACAGCATTTCAAATTCACACGGGAAACAAGAAGGTGTTGTAACTCTTCTTGTGACATTTTGAGCAAACCTGCATCAGCCATACCAAATTACCTGAGGCAGATGATATTTATAAGAGGGGAAATCATTGTGCCATGCATTTGTGCAGATGGCACCAAAAATCATAGCTATTTAAAGCATATCTCAGATTTGTATGTGCTCATTGTCCACAGCATAGATACACACGGCATATCTGCTTCAAAGAACTCAAGTAAAAATAGAGTGAATCTGGAAATGAGGGAGCCTGCAGTGCCCACTGACCTGTCAGTGGGTGTGTTACTCTTATACAAGGGAGACACAGAAAATACAGAATCGACAACAATGCTTTTCAAGTGTTCAGAGGTCATGAGGAAAAATATCCCAAATACAAGCCTGTTGGTTTCAAAGTCATAAGATTCTTGAAAAAAAAAATAGACTCTTCTTTTCTGATTTCTGAACACTGAAGGCTTCATACAATTTTTTTTTCCAGCTTCTTGCATCAAACAACATCTGGAATATCTTTTTTCTAAAAAGGGCAATGAAAATTCCCACAGATCCATATGATTCCAGAAACTGGAGGCCTAGCAAAAGCATTGCCACTAACTTGTGTTAATTAGCAGCTTTCAGTGACTGTCCAAATTCAACTGTCATTTCTGAAAATATTGGCTTTAGTACAACATACAGTTCAATATATTTATATATATATAGTATTTATAGAAAGAATACTCTGTATAGAGTACTCTGTATACACATAGTATGCATGTGTGGTATTACCTGTATAGCTTGCTTAGTACAACTATGGCCAATTTGTATGTAACTGTAGTTGTACAGATGCTTAATCTCCTAAGAGAAAGAAAGTTCCTGCTCCTCTGTGGATTCATCCCCACTGGATGAATGGACCCGGCTCTGGCCCTGACTTTCCACAGGCTGCAGCTTCTTCCACAGCATATCTGCCTGCTCTGGCTGGGACCCTCCAGAGGCTGCAGGGGGATCTCTGCTCCACTGTGGACTTCCATGGGCTGCAGGGGCACAGCTGCCTCACCATGGTCTGTACCAAGGGCTGCAGTCAAATCTCAGCTCCGGCACCTGGAGCACCTCCTGCCTCTCCTTCTGCACTGACCTTGGTCTGAAGAGCTGTTCTTCTTACATATTCTCACTCCTTTCTCACAGCTGCTGTGCAGCATTTTATCCCTTTCATCAAATATGTTATCACAGAAGCATCACCAACATCACTGATGGGCCCAGTTTTGGCCAGTGGTGTGTCCACCTTGGAGCCAGCTGGAACTGTGTGTAGGTGTGTGACATGGGGGCAGCTTGTGGTGTCTTCTCACAAAAGACAGTCCCCTCAGACAGACCTATAAAGTCAGACAACCAGGACAGATCCAGGAAATGGAAAGAAGATGGCCCAGTGAAAGGTGGTGTTTTACATTATAGCTCACTGATTAAAATACCTTCATAAAATGTAAGAAAGGACAGCTCATTGTAGTCTCTTGGGAAGTACCCATCTTAGCATGCTACAGAAAGAGTGATTCTTTCTTATTTCGTGGTGACTGTTATACAAAAGCAATAGGATGAAGATCAATGAAAACCAGCCTCTTAGATTAAGTCTCAAGAGTATCTTTCTTTCCTTAGTAAAGGAGATAGAAATACCAAGGGGAAAGATTCTGCAGCTGAGCTGCTGAAGTGTACCCATCATTCAGCACACGAACAAATTCTGTATGAATTACCCAGTAAGGCACTTAAATATCCATCTCCTGGGGCCACACTTCAAACCAACAGCTGAATCGCTTTTTCGCACCTTTTCATGTGCCCATTTTTTGCTGTGACACATAAGGCATCAGTGAATGACTGGCCTCAAAGAAATCTTCGCTAAAACCTGAGGTGGTCTGGCAGCCACAGAAATCATTGCAATTGATTGAGTCATTAGGCTGTCTAAGATTTCAGTCATTAATAAGAAGTCTTCTCATTTTCTTGTAATGACAACAAAAATAAGGTCTAACAAAGCAAGAATATAAGGGCAGCAAGACTGTGTAAGAGCCAGAGGAGACTTTATGTGCATTCAGAGACCTCTAGAAAAACTAGAGGGAGTGGAATGTACTGAAGAACCACAAGCAGCTTTACATGTTCTTGAGATAAGAATACTTAATAGCTGAGGCAATATCAAGGACTTGCACTTTTCTTGCGCTCCCTCTGTTGCTTTTTTTTATGGTTTGTGAGAATAGGGCACTGGACCCTTGGTCTGAGTCAGGATGGACCTTTTTATGTTATGCAGTAAGTGAAATGAAGACAGCTGAAATCTCTTTGGGGGACTACAAGACTTCTTCCAATAGGAATCCAGGGTAATTGGGCAACATTTTTTTTGGCCTGCAGAGATCATGCCATACTGTATGTAAGTAAAATTGTTCTCCAATAACTCATTGGAGCCATGCAATTTGACATTCTGAATATTGTAATTATTAGCATGATGTAAAATGTCCCTTTGCATAACATGTTGTGGTGGGTTGACTGCGAGATGCCCACAAAGCCACTCTATCACTTCCTTTCTCAACAGGATGGAGTGGGGGAGAAAATATGGTGGAAAAGCTCATGGGTCAAGATAAGGACAGGAACATCACACAGAAGTTACCATCACATGCAAAACAGACTTGACTTGGGGAAATTAATTTAATTTATTACCAGTTAATAACAGAGTAGGACAGTGAGAAGTAAGAACAAATCTTAAAACACTTTCTGGCCACCTCTCTGTTCTTCCCAGGCTCAACTTCACTTTCAAATTTTTTGCTTCATCCCCTCAGGTAATGCAGAGGGATGGTGCATTTTCACTCAGTTCATAGCACTTCATCTCTGCCAGTCCCACCTCCTCCAAAGATGCCAGCATCTACTCTGAGTTTCCTTTTCTGCCTTTGGACTGTGGAGAGCAAGAACAACATCCCAAGAGAAGATCTCACTTGTTTAGGTATCTGTCCTTGGGAGTCAGGAGAAGTCTCTGGATATGATTTGACATCGGCTGCAGCAGAAATACACATGACCGGCACAAATAGTTGGCTGACCTTTAGACAAAAATTTGGGTGAGATGTGTTATCACGTGTTCTGGTAAGTCTGCCTACAACAAATATAACTGAAAGCTAGAAAAGTTTAGTTGAAAAAATGTAAGGAGTACACCAGAAATACAGAAAAGTAGATAACCTACAAAAATTCTCTGTCTTCTAATACTCCTAGGTTAACAGTAATGCCTGTAAGGCAATTTTAATTTTATATATATATATATATATATAAAATTTTGAGTGAACATCTTGTTTTTCCCAGGAACTATAGCTTTTCTGAGGCAGATGAGTTTAGATTTCTCCTTTCTTCTCCATATATTTTTAGTTTCCTTTGGTATTTGAAATTGTTTGTCTTGCTTGCATCTTCTTTAATGCCCTTTTACAAGACAAAGTGAGACATCAGTTTACAGTGGTTGTTTTTTGTTACAAGTCAATTGGTTTTTTCTTGGCTCCATCTTACCTTCCTCTATTTTATCTCTTGTCAAAGACAGTAAGAGGTAATGAAGATGATTTTTTTCCTTTGCTACTGAGATTTTACCCAATTTCAGCCAATATTCATGCTGCAACAAATGGTCCCCTCCAGGTCATTTGGCAGAAGATGTACTGCCATTTCTAAATGACTGTAAGGGTGTTAATCTTGTCATGATTCATTTATGAGGTTTCAGCTAGTTAATCTATAATAACACAATTCTATCAGCCAGCAAATTGATACAAGTTTTGCCTTTGTTGCATTCTATTTTCCCCCATCTTTGTCTCAGTGGTTGTCCCCTTTGTGGTCTGTATAGTTTTGACAGTTTGTGGTTGACCCCATTACACTGATCTAATTGATGACCACTTGAATTATGATGACAAAGCAGCTGTATTAATCATGTAACACATCTGACTTCTTTTACCACATTAGCCCTCTGGGAAATCCTTTAGCAAATTATATCCACATGTTAAGCTCCTTTGAACAATCAGTCCTGCTAAAGCCTTAGCCACCAAAATCCATTTCTTTTCTTTAGAAATCAGTCTCTTAATTTCTAACGACTTAGCCTTCTTTCCACCAGGTTAAAACCAAATTATATGAACATTTCATGCACAAAGAACACTTATTTTACTATAGGCAGGTGGAATTAACACAGCAGCTGTCAAATTATTTGAATTGTAAGTACGTAACAGCAGCTTGCAAGTTTAGAAAGTTTCACTGTTCTTCCTTTTTCCTGTGCGCTGAAAGTGACTTGGAATATTTAAGTCCATCCCTTCTTTGTGGCTTCTCCAGTGCTCAGAGTTCTGCCTGACAGGAAGTCCTAGAAATAGACTCATTAAGCAGAGATTTAGAAAGAAGCAGGTTATAACTAGGGAAAACTACCCATCTCACTCCACCAGTCAGATGTTAAGTGAATTAGAAGGAAATGGCAAAATTACTGATTTCTTTAGGGCAATTTTAAGAATTTAACTGCAACAGAGTTTCAAAGCTCACAAATCTGCTAATCCTTCCCAGACCCAAGGGTTGCTATTGCCCAAACACAAGAGTATTACTCAGTAGGTGAACAAACAGCCTGCTTAGGTGGGATAAAATCTCTCTTGTTATTTGTCTTTACATAGTGAAGGTAGCCCTAACAGTTGTTAATCAAAAGTTACAGGTCTTTTCACAACAGATTTGTGGTATATTTACTGACTGCACTCAAGTACGAGGCCACACAAGTGTGATAGAAGTAAGTTTACACATCTACTTCATTGCTGGATTTTATTTCAGTTACAAGTGGCTTTAATACTTATCACTCAGTGTATTACAGGTCTCATAATGGAGCTACTCTTACTGGGGCATTTGAAATAAAAGAAATAATTGAGTAGGTTAAAAAAAAATATTTTTTGAGCCTNGAGTCAGGATGGACCTTTTTATGTTATGCAGTAAGTGAAATGAAGACAGCTGAAATCTCTTTGGGGGACTACAAGACTTCTTCCAATAGGAATCCAGGGTAATTGGGCAACATTTTTTTTGGCCTGCAGAGATCATGCCATACTGTATGTAAGTAAAATTGTTCTCCAATAACTCATTGGAGCCATGCAATTTGACATTCTGAATATTGCAATTATTAGCATGATGTAAAATGTCCCTTTGCATAACATGTTGTGGTGGGTTGACTGCGAGATGCCCACAAAGCCACTCTATCACTTCCTTTCTCAACAGGATGGAGTGGGGGAGAAAATATGGTGGAAAAGCTCATGGGTCAAGATAAGGACAGGAACATCACACAGAAGTTACCATCACATGCAAAACAGACTTGACTTGGGGAAATTAATTTAATTTATTACCAGTTAATAACAGAGTAGGACAGTGAGAAGTAAGAACAAATCTTAAAACACTTTCTGGCCACCTCTCTGTTCTTCCCAGGCTCAACTTCACTTTCAAATTTTTTGCTTCATCCCCTCAGGTAATGCAGAGGGATGGTGCATTTTCACTCAGTTCATAGCACTTCATCTCTGCCAGTCCCACCTCCTCCAAAGATGCCAGCATCTACTCTGAGTTTCCTTTTCTGCCTTTGGACTGTGGAGAGCAAGAACAACATCCCAAGAGAAGATCTCACTTGTTTAGGTATCTGTCCTTGGGAGTCAGGAGAAGTCTCTGGATATGATTTGACATCGGCTGCAGCAGAAATACACATGACCGGCACAAATAGTTGGCTGACCTTTAGACAAAAATTTGGGTGAGATGTGTTATCACGTGTTCTGGTAAGTCTGCCTACAACAAATATAACTGAAAGCTAGAAAAGTTTAGTTGAAAAAATGTAAGGAGTACACCAGAAATACAGAAAAGTAGATAACCTACAAAAATTCTCTGTCTTCTAATACTCCTAGGTTAACAGTAATGCCTGTAAGGCAATTTTAATTTTATATATATATATATATATATA